>CAJHQP010000777.1:0-154130 GCA_905132765.1 Moricandia arvensis | reverse complement strand
GTCAGTAAACAAAATTTTTAAGTTTTAGAAAAATTAACGCACCTCTCGTCAGACGGGATGAGACCCACAAGCCGAGAGAGCATGCGTGGGTGACCCGTTAACCGTGGCGGTTGGAGCGTTACAGTCTTATATTATTTTTTATTTGTGCAATTTGAGCTTCTTTAGATATTATAAAGAGTGACATAGCCAGTGAGTTCGGTAAGATGTTTTCTTGTTGTCTTTTATTCTCTCAATACTTTGTAGAAAATTAAATGTACATTTTGCTAGACACACTTTGTCTCATGTCCTAAAACTTGGCATCCATCTTTTCTTGAAGTTAGTATTTTAGATCAATAGTTCAACTTTTTGATTTTTTTTTCTTTAAAATTCAGTTGGAATGGAGAATGTGACGAGCTTACTAGTGAGTAGTGGCGCCAAAGAAATCATCTCTTCAATGTTTCAAGCAAAATACATGAAACACACAAGAAAAAATAAAAAACAAAAATCAAATAAAAATGAAATGAAAATATTAGACTAAATCAATCTTCAATTGTAACAATGTCAATTTCGCGTGGGTGTGCTTTTGTCACCTGAAAATATAGATAGGTGCCAGAAAAACATCGGTAAGTTGTGGTATTTTAGGATCAAACCATTACATTGTATTTTTTGTCAATAAATACTAAGGTATCTAACAACAAAAAAATTGGATTTTTGTATGCTTTGGAACTAGAGCAAATAAAAAGAAAACTATAAAATAAGTGTTAGATATTAGGGAATGACAAGGGTTCGTGTTTTAGATTATTCAAACATCTAAAAACTATAGACATACAAGATACTTTCATTCCTAAAACTCAAAACACTGAAATTCGATAATAAATATAGCATAAATAAGATTTCAGAAAGCTTTCTAAAATCTTATACATATATAAATATATATATATATAACGGTAAAATCATATTTTATTAATTTAAGTAAAAAATGTTAGTTTCTTGAGCTACCAATACCGGAATCAAATAGTTTACATGGGAGAAAGAAATAGATTCAACTACACAAAAATGCAAGCAAATTAGATTTGTACCAAACCTATATCACACTCACGTAAACAAATAAGATTAAACTACATAGAAATGCAAGCAAATTAGATTTATTCATCATATATGCTAAAAAAACTAATAGTAGTTTAATCATATTAGCCTATTGAATTCAAAAATGTAATGTTTATACACATGATTTTCCTACATAAGAGTTAAATGAATTAGTTTCGCAACATATATTACTTCTAAAGACATAATGCAACCACTCTATAAAAGAAGATCTATCCACCAAACCATGAATATATCTCCGTTGGAAACACTTAGGCGAACAAGGGATCTACTCAATTCAGAACAAATAAATCATATCAGTAGAAAATAAATATAGCATAAATAAGATTTTAGAAAGCTTATCTATGTGTAGATACAAAGATGAGTTCTTGAGCAAAAGAAAAAAAGTACATTAAAACATTAAAGTCCAAAAAACTATGAAATCTATAGAGCTTTTAGTATTTTTAGGTACCCGCGGTGGTTTTCTCCTTTATTTCATTATTTATCTTGTGTTCTATAGGTGTGGGAAGTGGCAAGAACGAACCACAAAAAAATTGAGAATATCTCAAGAGATTCTGAAGTTTTCCATGTAACCAGTCGATTACTAAGATAAACACCAACCAGCAACACTAATGGATCTGTTACTATATATGTTTCCCAGGCTGCTACTTTTCATTTCCTTTACTTTTTCCACTTTTTCTTCAAACATACCATTTTATAACTAATGAGAAGATCTTACAATGACAATAACTTTGGGGACTTGTTACGATTTTTCAGAAACTGTCAAACTCACTAATATATTTGATTAATGTTTGTCCACATAAACAAGACATCAAAAGAGTTATTGTATGAAGAATCATCTGCATAAGGCAAGGTAACGAATAACCTTAATTTCAGAGGAAAAGCTTGAAGTATGTAGAAATCAATGTTGTAAAGTGGATTCACTTGAGGACCTACAATAGCGCCTCCATCTGGACAATCAGGCATGATCTTTGGTATGTGGATTCTGACAATACTATTGGACGTTAAGAACTCTTTGAAAGTTTACGTAAGAAACCAAATCCAAAATAATGAAAATGATGTTGTAATATCACGTTTTGGTGATTGCATGAGAAAAAGGCTGTATATATAGTAAAAAAATTTACATGTTCAACTTCGAATTTAAGCTTGAAGATGGCTTTGTTAGCCGGAGTGCAGAGGTCCTAAACCATGCTGTTGAACCATGTTTCTTGATTGACATCAACAACTAGTTTCCTAGCCATACGAGATTGTTAGATCTCTTATTCACCACAAGCCGCATCCTCCATATTACTTTCAGTTATAGTCTATTGACGCATAAGACTTTTTCAAGTGAACTTCAACCTACAAATCCAAATCCAAAGGTTCCTGTGAAATCAAACACAACACACAATGACAAACAAAGAGAACAACAATAAACCAATGAACATTCTGAGTATTTTTGATAGGATTTTGAGGGACAAAAACCACAACGATAACATCGATTACAGATTCATGTCCAGAATGCCTGATAAATTATATCATGTCCACGCTCACATTGTTCTCCATCAACTGACTAGTGGCACAATAAACAGTGAATCCACTTTGCCTTCACAATTAGAAAACGATTTTTCTTAGAAAATGTGCTATTGGTTTGTAATGACCTCTCACAAGAACATTTACGCCCACCAAGTCTTCCACCATATCCTTCACCTCCATAGCATGTTTTCCCGCAACCTCCTTTGATCATTTAGCAGACAACACTACAAACACAACTCATCGAGACTTGCGTCACCACAGTTCTCATGCTCAAGAGTTTTTTTAGCTCAAATCCTCCACATGTTCTTCTCCATTAGTAACCATTTAGTTACTCAATTTATGAATCACACAAGTTGACCACAAATGGACATGTTTCTTTACAATTAACAAGATAGATATGTTGCGTTTTCTCCAAACCCATTAGGATAATGGAAAACATGTAATATAAAAAAAATTAGATTTGCGCTTTCAAAACGCGAGAATAAATTTTGATCGATAAAAATTGAAGTATGAAAATCATATTTTGTTTGTTTAGTTTTTTTTTTTGCATTTTAAGTAGTAATATAATTTATGTTTAAATTTGCATTTATTATTTATTTTAATTATTTTAAGTGGATTTAAATTTGACATGTGCTATATGTATTTTTAAATTCAAATATTTGAATTTAAAAAATAATTGATTCAAAGTTTCGGTTTTCAGTTTTATACATTGTAGACGTTTAACTTTTTGTTTTTTATTTGTGAACAAAAAATGAATATATATTTTGAGATGTCAAATATATACATCGTTTGGGTTTGTGAAAATTAAATTTCAATATAAACTACAAATATCTAGTAACAGTTATGTCACATTCTAATCCATGTTTAACACAAAATCATAATTCAAAAACAACTTTAATTATTATTGTAAATAAAATAGTCACTTTTAGTTTAAATTATTTTGCCTTAGTTATATTATACAACTAGTGGTCTGCGAGATTTGATTTTTTTTTCTGAATTGAACTATTAGTTATAACTGATTGTTGTTGTTTCTTTGTTGGATTATCATTTGAAAGTATAATTGCGTGAATTTTTTGGTTGTTTCCAGATTTTGTCCAAGGAAAAGTGATTGGCGAAAAGACTATTGAAATAGGAATTTGATGTGTTGTCTATTGTATAATCACCAAGGTATTTTAATTCTTACAATAGTAGTCAGCTTGATTTGTGCATACTAAAAAAAGTCGTTTTCGTTGAGATAGGAGACAATTCAATAAAGAGAAACAATGGTCGGATATCCTTGTTGTTGGACGTTTAAAGATAGGACACCTAAGCCCGTGACGTATCCGTTTAATGTTGAATGGGCTTCCTTGAATGATTTGTTCGGTTTTTGTATTTGGGTATGTGAATTATTTGTGAGTCTTTGGCAGAGGAATATTAGGATGATGACTGTTAGCTTATTATTGTAACTAGAGATTTTATCCAGGTTATGCTCGTAGTTATACAAATATGACTGAATATATATATATTAAACATACATTATATTTATGTTATAGAAATAAAAATAGTATTTTACCAAAAAATATAAATAGTAAACTGAATATGATTTTGTAAATTGAATTAAGTATAAGTGAAACTCACAATTTATTATTTTTACTATTTAAAATATGTATGCGATAATGAACAAATGTGAAACGAATAATTTTTTTGTTAAACCTTAATTATTATCCAAATATATTTTTATCTTACATATTTAGGTTATTATGAAAATATATTATTAATCACAATTGATTTGTTTTTACTTTAAATCACTAAACTTATATTTTTTCACTTACAATTTAGTTCAAATTACAGTATTAGAAAATATTTATGGTGTTTAAAGTCTGTATGAGTTAATACCACTGACTATGATATCTTCGTGATTGCTGCCCATATGTATACTAACCTTCAAAATTGACATCAATCTTTGTTTAACAATAAATTTAAAGTGTATAAACTTACATAGATCATTATTTAAAAGTAATAATTGTAAAACTGATTATATACTGTATTTTCACACTTATTTTGGTTCATTACCAAATTTCAAAAAATTAATAAAATAATAAATTGAGTATCGTTTCTTTGTATTCTCCTTTTCGCTTATCATGCGTGCAAACAGTTCAACAACAGGCTCCCTCACTAAGAGATCATTGTCGGATTTGTTTCCAGTGATATAAGAACCATTTTTATTTTAATACAAGTAGTAGTCCTTCAAAATATATTGTGTTGTTACTCTTGATAAAACAATTTATCTATCATCAACATGACTAAGCTTGTATTTTTTCACTTACAATTAAGTTTAAATTATAGTATTAGAAAATATTTATGCTATTTAGAATCTATACGAGTCACTAACTATAATATCTTCATGACTCCTGCTCGTATGTATAACAACATTCAAAATTGACATGAATCTTTTTTTAGCTCTAAATTTAAGGTGTATAAATTTACAAAAATCATTATTTTAAAAGTAATAACTGTAAAACTAATTATATACTTTATTTTCACATTTATGTTGGTTCATTACAAGATTTAGATAAAAAAATAAAATAATAAATAAAGTGTACTTTCTCTATATTTTTCTTTTGTTTTATCTCTTATGCAAATAATTTGTCAGCGAATTCTCTCACTAAGAGATCACTGTCGGATTTGTTTCCAGTGATGTAAGAACCACTTTTATTAGACTAATTACAATAGACATGTTGAATATTTTTTTTTAAACTATTGAATCTTCACAGTGGGACTGTTGAAAAAAATAAAGATATTACGTGAATTATTTGTTGTTGAATCTATTGACCATGTTGAAAGCAAAAAACATGGGATCCACAACAATTATCAAAATTTATAATTTTTGATGATCTATAAATAGATATTATTTTGTATGGTTTAGGCATATACAATAAAATATTTTATCAGAAATTTTAAGAACATTTTCAATCAAATTCTATTATTATTTTATTATTAAAATTATAGAATTACAACTATAACTATCTTTATTTGTTTTTATAACTTTTTGTTTATTTTTTTAAATTAACTGTTATTATTTAGTTAAAACCTCTATGTTGGTTTTTATGATTTTTCGATCTTAAAAATATTAAAAATAACTGAAATGACATGTCAAAACCTCTTTTATGATTGTTTGTTTTTATTAGATGATGTAGACACTCTAGATGTTGAGCTTATTGTCCTTTTAGTATTAGTAGATGTTTGTGTTATTAATATTAAGTATTAGGTAAGCTACCATATAATTCTAAACTACATTTTGTCAAGAGATTTGTCTTCTAATATCATAGATATGAACCTTCGTATGTTAGCATATCATATAATTTTTGTCTATGTGATAAGAGATTAAGAATAAGAAAAATATTTTTTTGTAACTGAAAGAAAAAAAAAACATAATGAACTAGCAACTGATAAAACTATTCCAACATAGGGAAAAACATATATAAAAAAAAATGTTTGCCTACTTAATATTTCTTTTCAATAAATAACAGACTTAAATATCATTCAAATATTAAAGAGAGATATGGGCGAATATAGTCCAATCAAACCTAAACAGACTAAATCACCATCACATGTGTTCAATTTTTCTCCCATGGACCATCAAACCATTTAAAAAAAATATTAAAAAAATGTTGAATACTATATAATAGGAAAAAAAAAATCTGTGTAATATCGCACGAAAAGTCATGTTACAAAAAAATCACATTAAATATTATAATAATATATGTTAATTTACGTTAATATTATCTTTTTCATTTATAATAGTATCTTGAATTTTTAGAAGAGTTTTCACAAAACTCCAAGATTTATTATATTAACATATTAATTAGATAAAGTCAATTAAACTGATAAATTATAAAAAAAATCCTAAATCATTAACGGCTTTATTGAACATTTAAATAATATATAATATACGGTGTTATTAAGATATAAATACTCAAGAATTTTATCATTTTTTATTTAAAAATTTCAAACTTATGTAATATAGCTCTTCATGTTGTTTATATGTATTTCTTCAAAAATCATTGAAATTTATTTAAGAGTAAATCTTTCTATTTTTAATCTATTTATGATTGTTGTGATTTGTTTGTTGTGATTTGTCATGACCACAGTATCTTATATATATATGACAAAATATTATAATAGTTAATAATCAAAGATTGTAATGGTTGAAATCAAATATTACAATGATTGACAACCAAACATTACAACGGTTAGCCAAAGACTGAAATGGTTAATACCAAGAGTTATAATGGTTTGTCACCAAATACTACAATCAACAACAATTGTAACAACATACCCATTTCTTTTAAACGATTATGACAATATTTTTACAGAAAAATAAAAACTAAATCTAACGGTGGAGTTTATTCTTAGTCCTTAATCTAATAGCTAAGATTTTAGAATGTTAAGTATGATATTTTAGTTTCATAAGCAAAAAATATGTAAATTCTTTGACAAGTTATATATTTTTTTTCAAAAACTTGACCATTAAATTCTTTCATTAATTTTTTTTCATAATAGAAAGTTGTATATTTTCAAAATTTTAATCATTAAACTCTTTTATAATATAAACCTCTTAGAAACTCATTCACAAAATTATGTTCATTTATCGAAGAGTTGTATCTTTTCCGAAAATTAATCATTGAACATTTTCCTTAGAAAATTGTATATTTTCATAAGATTAGTTATTAAACCACATAGTTAAGAACATGTTATGACCAAAGATGTGCGAATATATCATTACCAAAGAGGTGAGAATATATCGTTACCAAAGAGGTGCGAACATATCATTACCAAATAAGTGCGAACGGATTGTCGCCAAATGGGTGCGAAAAGATCATCACCAAAGGGTGAGAACACGTCATCACCAAAGAGGTACAAACAAGTCGTTACCCAAAATGTGTGAATGGATCATCACCTAAGAAGTGAAAACATGTTGTGACCGAAGATGTGCGAATGGATCGTCACCCAAGAGGTGCGAACATTTCGTGGCCGAATAGGTGCACATATTTTGTGACCGAAGAGGTGAGAACATTTTGCGGACGAAGAGGTGTGAACATTTCATGTATGAAGGGGGTGCAAACGTTTTATATCCGAAGGGGTACTAACGTTTCGTGTCCGAAGATTCGTGTCCGAAGGGGTGCGAACGTGATGTGTCTAAAAGGGTGGGAACATGCCGTTTCCGAAAGGGTGCGAACGTGTAGTGTTTGATGAGGTGTGAATGTGTGAACGAAGAGGTGCAAACATATTATTGCCAAATGGGTGCAAATGTATCATTACCAAAAAGGTGCAAACTAAAGGTCATAATAATTTATATGAATAGTCATGACTTTCTAGATTTGTGTAGTTATTTTAAAATAGTATTTTAACGATTTATTTTGAATATACACATGATTATTAAAAAACACTTTATTGCATAACGAAAAGACACAACTTTTAGAATTAATATGTATTTTTAGAAAGACACTTATTGGGTATTTAACATTTTTGAATTATTATTTTTTAAATGAAAAAGACAATCTTTAACTTTACAATAAAAAGTCAAAACATTATAAATACATATATTATTTAATAAATAAGTTGGCCTAACTAAATATAAACTATAATTTTCATAAAATTAACCATAAAATCTCTTCTTAATTATTCTCAATTATTTACGTAAGTAAAAGTTACAGAATTACCTAATATGATTAACATATATGCCAATTAATGATTTTCAATAATAAATATTTGTTAACAATTTATATACCCTATATCATTTGTTTAATCTTTGTTATTAAAATAAATTACATAATTACATAATCATATAATTAAAATTTAGATGTTGACATTGCAAAATAATAAATGTTGACATTGCAAAATAATATTGGGCGAAGTGAAATTATCATTACATAATATTGTTTTCTATATTTTATTCCCTTACATATAATATTTTCCAAAATCATAATTATTATTGTCTCCATAAATATCTGTTTTTGTATTTTATTATTCTATTGCTTATGTTTCGTTTTATCTTATATTCTTAATTTATGTTACGAAAATAACTATATTGCCGATATTTTGTTTTATTTTAAATTCATAACTAATTTTATATAAGTCTATAATTCATAACTAACTCGATATAAGTCTATGCTTACTCTTATAGAATTGCTTCCACGAACTATGTTTTAATTAAGGGAAATTGCCAAAAATACCACTTTTCTTGTACCACTTTTCAAAAATACCTTAATCACTTTTACCCTTATTTTTTTTAAGAGAAAAAAAACACACTTATAACTTTTGGGTTAATTAATCTAAGACTTAGGGTTTAGAGTTAAGGGGTGGTGTAGGGTGAGATAGGGTTTAGGAATGTAAAATTTAAAATTCTAAATAATTTTTTTAAAAAATTGTCTTTTTAAAAAGTAATATTTTTGAAAATGTCTCTTTAATAAAGGTAAAAATAAAAAGTGGTACAACAAAAGTGGTATAACAAAAATGGTAAAACAAAAGTGGTAAACTTGAAATTCTCCATTTAGTTAACCAATAACACCAGTTATAAAAATATGAAGCTTACCTTATATAAACCTACACAAATTCATTACATGTTTCTTTCACTATATAACATGTATTATTTGTGAACCATTTTAATATCTATAGATTAAAATTTATAATTTATTTTAATAAACTTTACAAATAAACTCAAAGATATTCTATTGCTGTAATTATATATATATATATATATATGGTTTTAATTATTAACGTTTCAATGTGCCTATGATATGGCACCGGACAGATTCTTAGCCTGTGTATATCATCTTAAATGAATAGATAGTGTCAATTGTAATAAAAAAAGGGAATTATGCCAAAATGAAACAAAAAAAATAACATGTCTGTCCTTTTGGTATAAACAAATTTTACTTTGTCCCACTAATACAATTTTTTGTCCAATTAGTATAATTTTTTTCTTAATTTCAAAATTACCCTTGATTAATGAAACTAAATACAATTTTTTCAGTATTAAAAATTATTAAAATATGCTTTCAAAAAAGAAAATAAAAAAAAAATCAAGAACAAGAAAAAAAAACCCTAGATCTCTCCACCTCAGAGAAAAAATATTTAGTCAATTTTTTTGATGGTTTTTACAAGTAAAATCGGTTAGCCACGTTTAAGGCAAGTTAGAAGATTACAAAATATTTTTAGAACATTTTTTTTGTGATTTATTTCCAAAATTTTCAGAATTCATGTGTAGAATGTACCTTCTACGTACTGTAGAAAGCATAACTATTTCCTATATGCAGATTCTACTATAATTAGACTTAAGAGTTATATGTTGATTCTGTATTTTTAATGTCGTAGAACGGCTTATAAAAGTAGATGTTGTATTCAAAGAAAATGTAGAACCCTTTAAGTAGGGTAGATGTCACATTCTTCACATTTAGAATTTCTAATAAAAAGTAGATTGTTGATTCTAAAATAGGTAGAATTATTTGTTTTACGTGGAATTCATTTTCTACCACACCATTTTTGGTAGAACATGCAATCTAACGTTTGTAGAACTAAATTAAAAATTTAAATTTAACAAGTTTTTTATACAAAAAAAATTTATCAGTGTGTATATGGATGATTACAATATTTTTCCTATTTTTATTTATTTTTTATTCAAAAATATATTTTATTAAATTTTAGAAACTGAAAATGTAAAAAAGAAAAATAATGTTAAAAAAGTTTTATACTAAAGGGACAAAGAGACTCTTTTTTGATATTTTTGGCATAAATCTCTTAAAAAAAGAAAGAATATGATGTCAACTACTTATTTATATATTAATATCTCATACATAAGTTCTTAATTATCAATTTTTTTACTAACTGATTTTCTTTGAATAAAAGGTCTTTACTCTTTAGGCTTTTACTTTTCTAATAGAGTAAACCCTAGCTATATTTATCACATTCCCTCTCCACAGCCTCTACTACAACTTCGACCGATCATGATCTCCAAAGAAGTTGAACCGACTCAAAAGAGGAAGAAGACGATCTCTGAGCCACCGTCGACATCGTTCTCATCACTGCCACATGAAATCGCAGAGAACATTCTTGCCCGTGTCTCGAGATGGAATTACCCGCGGCTCTCTCTGGTATCCAAGAGTTTCCACTCTCTCTTATCTTCTCTAGAAATCTACAAGACACGATCTCAAATCGGAGTCAATGAACCATGTGTCTATATCTGCTTAAAGCTGCCTGATCAACCATGTGCGAGCTGGTTTAGTCTGTGGACAAACCCTAATAAAAAACGAACCAGACGGAGAGGGAAGAGTAGGTTTAAGCGGGATTCAAGTGGAAACTCGGTTGTTCCGACACCATTCTCTTCTTCCCATTCTCCTCCCTTACCTCATTACATTGAAACAGTTGGTTCAGAAATCTACTTATTTGGGGGACCCTTCGGGGAGCCGTCATCAACTGTCCGGATCCTTGATTGTCAGAGTCACACTTGGCGTGATGCACCTAACATGACCGTGGCTAGGGATAATGCGGCCACTGCTTTACTCGATGAGAAAATATATGTAATAGGAGGTTGCGATATTGACGCTAACTCTACCAACTGGGTTGAGGTATTTGACATAAGGACTCAGTCCTGGAAAGCTTTTCCGGGTCCTGGCTTTGATGTGGACGAGGAGATAGTCGATACTCTAGTTAATGTGTTTGAAGGAAAAATTTACTTGGCTACATATGAAAAGGACTACACTTATGATCCGAAAGATGGTACGTGGAAACTTGTAAGAGAGAATACGAGCTTCCTTCCCGACTCCATTGAGTGTTGGTGTGACGAGATGGAGAATGTAATATTCTGTTGCACTGACTCGGGGTACTTAATGTGGTCGACCTCTGAGATTGAAGGTAAAGAGTGGAGAGAGATCAAGGGCTTGGATAAACTGCGTGATCATTTAAAAAATGGGAATTATTTTGATATGGGTAACTATGGTGGGAAGCTTTTAGTTATGTGGCATTCATATCCCAAATCTTGCATAAGAAACAAGATTTGGTATGCAAAGATTTTTTTAGAATCAAGATGCAATGGACGTGAGGTGTGGGGTGAGGTTGAGTGTGTCGATATACTTACATTTCCTGTTGAAACATATGAAAGCTTTTATTGTTTAATTGCTTCGGTTTGATGTCTGGTATGAGTTTGTGTTCTTTTTTGCTTCCAACATGCTGTTTTGTTCTTTGAGGATGCCTCTCTTTTCACGTACAGAGTTTACAAGTCAAGTGAGCATCATCATAAGCTTAACCTGTTAATAGGCATTAATTATTATTAATACTAAGACCTCGATTGGTACAATACAGATAATAAAACATTAGCAGAATGCTATAGAAGGAATATGCTGCAGAATGCTATAGAAGGAATATGCTGCAGAATGCTATAGAAGGAATATGCTGCAGAAACTGTATGCTTTCATTAAAGTTTTAAATAAGTGATTGGTAGAGTATTAGCAGTATAGAATTTAAAAATTATCATAGAAGTTAGTGTATAATATATTTATTTTAAAATAATATCTATATATACAATATTAATAATCTATTTTTTATTACAAATAAAAATTTATTCATTTTTAAATTATATTATATTTTATATGAAAATATTATTATTTACAAAAATGTAAAATTTATGTTAAAATATTAAATTATATTTGGATATAACATAATTTTTAATGTTATAAAATAAAAGAACAAAATATAAATAAAATAAATTATAAAATTTCTATATAAATTATCATTATTTATTTATAGAGTAGTAATGATTCATATATAAAATTATTATAAAAATTAATATATGATATATAATTTATTTATTAGTGTCTAAATAATATATATATATATATGTTTCATATATAAATAAATATATATTATTTTATGCTTGTTTTTAAAAATAATGAATGATATGTGTAATTATATAAATGATATTATACTTTAAATGTAAAATATTGTTCTTTTAAAAAGTTAAAAATATTTAACTGCAAGTTTTATTTTTAAAAATATAAATTTATATTGTTTTATTATAAATTATTTTTTTCTATTAAAAATAAAAATAAATCAATTATGTATAATTATTTTTAAATTTTTATATACAAAATGCAAATGCTCATCCAAAAACTTCATATGGGAGCACTGAGCCTACAACATTTGGAGAGCATTGAGCCTAGAGCATTTGAAGAGCATTAGCATTTAGTAAATGCTCCTCTAAATACTTTTGAGGTAAATGTTGATTGGATAATAGAGAGCATAATGCTTATGCTAATGTTCTACCAATCAAGCCCTAAGAAAAGAACTCCTGCGATATCGCTCGTACGAGAACTCATTTTGTTAAAAAATGTCACATTGAATATTGAAAATAGTATATGTTAGTTTATGTCGACATAATTCTTTTCATTTATAATAAAAAATATCTTGAATTTCTTGAAGAGTTCTCACAAAACACCAACATTTATTATATTAACACAATAATTAATAAAATCAATCAAACTAATAAATTATGGATTTACTTTTTTAATTCATTAGGGGCTTTTAAAGAATATTTAATAATATATATGATAAGGTGTTATTAAGATATATATACTCTAGAATTTTATTAGTTTTCCAATCAAAAATTTCAAAACTAGTTAAAATACAAGAATAACAAATATAGTTCTTCATATTTATATATTTTTCTTCAAAAATCATTAAATATCATTTAACAGTGACTCTTTCTATTTTCTAATACATTTGTGATTTGTCAGTGGCTAGAACTTCTTATATAGATGACGAAAAATTTCAATGGTTAATAACTATAGATTGTAATGGTTGAAACTAAATATTGCAATTGTTGATAACCAAACATTACAATGGTTAGCTAAGGGTTGTAATAATTAACACCAAAAGTTACAATAGTTTGTCACCAAATACTACATTCAACAACAATTATTAATGATTCATTACCAAATATGGTTTTGGTTCTTCACTAATAATTATATTCACTAACAACATACTCATCTCATCTAAACGATGATGTCAATAAAAACTAAATCTAGCGGCGGAGTTTATTCTTAATTTCTAATCTAATAGCTAAGATTTTATTTAAAATTTTGAGTATGATATCATAGTTTCATAAGCAAAAATATTTTTATTCTTTGACAAGTTATATTTTTCAAAAACTTAACAATTAATCTCTCTATTTGAATTTTTTTCATAATAGAAAGTTGTGTATTTTCAAAAGTATAACCATTTAACTCTTTTATAGTATAAACCTTTTAGAAACTCATTCACAAAAAATCATGTTTATTTATCGAAGATTTGTATCTTTTCAAAAAGTTAATCATTGAATCTTTTCATTAAACCCTTTCATAATAAAAAAATTGAATATTTTCATAAGATTAGTTATTAAACCACATAAGTATGAATGATCAAAGAGATGCGAAAATGTCGTCACCAAAGGGGTGCAAACATATCACGACCAATTACGTGTGAACGGATTGTCACGAAATGAATGCGAACAGGTCATCAACAAAGAGGTGCAAAAGAGTCGTTAACCAAAAGGTTTCGAATGGATCATCACCTAAGGAGTGCAAAAATGTTGTGACCGAAGATGTGCGAACATTTGGTGGCTCAAGAGGTGCGAAAATTTTGTGGCCGAAGAGGTGCGAATATTTTGTATCCAAAGAGGTGCGAACATTTCGTTTCCGAAGGAGTGCGAACATTTCTTTTCCGATGGGGTGCGAACATTTTGTGTCTGAAGGGATGCGAACATTTCGTGTCTGAAGAGGTGCGAACGTGTTGTATCCAAAAAGGTGTGAATGTGTTGTGAATGAAGAGGTGTGAACATATTACCACCAAAGGGGTGCAAATGTATTGTTACCAAAATGGTGCAACTGAAAGGTCATAAGACCACCTCCATCAAGGGGTTCTTAGGGGGTTCTTAACTCAAAAAGTGGTGGGTCTCACCATTTTTCCTAAGAACTCGGTTCTAAAAACCTCTAATTAAGAACCGGTTATTGCACTGTTTCGTGGACTCCACTGACACGTGGTGGTCCACGATTGGTTCATTTTTTTTTTTAAATCATATAAAAAAAAGTAAGAACCCCTTAGGAGTTCTTACCGATGGACATGCTCTAATAACCAATATGAATAGTCATGATTTTTCAGATTTGTAATAATTATTTTAAAATATTTTTATAATTTATTTTGAATACACACATGATTATTAAAAGACACTTTGTTGCATAGTGAAAAGACACAACTTTTAAAACTAATATGTATATTTAGAAGACACTTATTGAATATTTTTTTTTAAAAATTATTTTTTTCCTTTTCAATGAAAACACACAAGTTTGACAGATGACAATGAAAAGACACATAATTATATATACAAAAATCATTTTATAATTTGACAACTTTTGAAAACTGATTTTCAGTTTTCAAAAAACACAACTATTAATAATAGCAATCCCAATTAATTACAAATGTTGTGTCTTTTTCATTTTAATTCTACTCATGACTGTTATTATACCTTTTTATTCATAACCGTTTGTGGTACTTTTTCGTTTATAACTATTTTTTCATTATAATATTGCTCATGACTATTTATCTTTTTATAATGAAAAATACATTCTTTCACATATATGTCAAAGGTTGTATCTCTTAGTTATAAAAAGTGAATTAGTTTTCAAAAGTTATCATTTTATTAAATAGTATATGTATCTTTAATTTTGTAAATTTTCATAGTAAAGTCAAAGATTGTGTGTTTTCATTATTTTCATTTTTAAAATCTATTAGTAGTAAATTTGTGTCTATTCATTGTAAAAGAGAAATTAGTTATTTAAAATATGTTAAAACATCCACAAAATGTCTTTCTAAGTATATATATTAATTATAAGAGTTGTGTATTTTTATTATGCAAGAAGATGTCTTTTAATAATTATGTATTTATTCAAAATAAATTATAGAAGTATTATTTTATAATAGCTACTATAAATTTGAAAAGTCATCACTATTCATATAGATTATTATGACTTTTTTGGTGGCGACACGTTTGCACCCTTTCGATAACGATACATTCGCATCCTTTTGATGATAATATGTTTGCATCTCTTCATTCACGACATACATTGTTTGACATGACCCTGTTCTTGAAGAACTGCATGTTCAGTCTCTTGGGTTCACCTTTTCTCATCTACTACAGTATACATAAGCTTTAGAACCTGAATCTCTTACACCTTTAACAAGATTGGCTTATTTGATAACAAGCCACTCCATCTCTTCGTATAATGAAGAACTCTATTCATATTCAATAAAATTTAACTCACATCTTACTTAGCACATAAAAATTAAAACCGATAAGTTTCTGAGCAATGCATACTTCGCTTAACATCTGGTTGGTACATTCAGTGGCAGAGCCTGGCCATGCCGGGCATCTATAGCAGCTTGAATCTAGTTATTTTAGATCTTCAGTGATTGAAAAGATAAAAAAAACCATGTTTTTCTCTCTGAAAAATAGAGAGAGAAAGCTATTCACGACCGAAATCCCATCTTTTATGTTTATGTACTTATAAATAACTTATTATATATACTATTATTGACAATCATGAAAAATTTAAAGAATTACGATTGTCCAAATAAAAAAGTTCTGAAAAAGAAAGCCAAATTGAGCTCAACTAGCTAAAGAAAAAAAACTATGGAGGATTGAATCACTAGTGATCCTTTCCTCTGTTCTATTAACTAATGAAGAAAAACAAAAACACTTATAAAAACATGAGATTCTCTACCATACTAGAGGATACAGATTTTACATAATATTCCCCCTCACTTTCTGGGATTCCTTGTATATTAATTGTTTTCGCATTATTTGTCTTCATATCGTAATATGGAAGACTAGATACCGATGCATGCAAAAATTGTGGTGCAAATATAATCTCCCCTGCGTCAGTTCCGGTGATGCTAAACTTTTTTCCATGCCAATTAATAGGTAGAAATGTTGTAGGCAAAACAAAATTCTTCTTACACCATTCCTCCGTAGCAGCATCTCCTAGAACACACAATGTAACGACGTTCTTTTTAAAGGAGATGATAGCTACCATACCCTCGTAGCTTATCAATTCTGTAGACTTATTACGCAGCAAAGTATTAGGTACTTTGATAGGATGAAGTTGTTCGGACCTAACATCAAAACTCATGATTCCCGTCTTTGTGCCATACAAAGCTTGATAATACAAAACACCACTGATACACAGCTCTTGTCCGATATGAGCATGAGGAACAATGTTGTTTTCAATCATCCTCCAAGAATTATCTTTTCCCACGGTCAAAACCATAAACTCCTTTACTAAATTGTGCTTACCTCTCATGGTGCACAACACTTTATAATCATTGTCGATGGGATCATAGCCCAAGTAATAATGTATGTGTCTTCTCCTTGTATCGATCTCAGGCAAGGTAATGGATCGTCTAGTGCACGGGTTATATATAACAAGTCTAGTAGTAGACTGTTCATAGCAAATCAAACCGTGGATAGAAGGATAAACGGTGGCCCACTGTGTGGAGTTGCATGTCACGTGGAAATTGGTAAAAGAATATGATTCATGCGTGTTTTCGGAAAGAACCGATGAGATATCTAAACCTGAAAGTATGTATCTTATTAAGAAGAGGAGACCTTTCGGTTTAGCCAAAGACACGTTCATGAATAAATTCATAAAATCTCGACTGCGGATGGTGGAAGCCCATAGCTTAGATACGGACATGAACCGGATTAGGGTTTTAACCGGCACTAGTTTGAGTATCTCCATCATGAGATCAAGCGGAAGCGAGTCTGACTTCGTAAGCTTCATCCTCTGTGTTTCCATGACGAGAGAAGAAACCAATGAACACCTTTTTTCTTTTGCCTTCTTCTTCATATATAAATACAACACAAACGTTTTAGGCGAAAACCCTAGAGCATGTAAACGTGCTGCCGTTTTGGAATGTGAATCGAGAAAAGGCTGACGTTTTCAAGGTTTACATAACAAAAACTATTAAATACAATTATTTTTAATATTACTAGGAGGAAAAGAATCCTTGCATGGGAGTTCATTTTGTAATATCTAACATAAGATATTGTAATAAATCAATATTATTAAAACATGATCACTCCTATTTTTTACCCCTACAACTACTTGGCATATTACTTCTTTTGCTACTAGACCTACTTTTAAATATACTAACTGCCATTACTTTAATATTTATACTTATTATGAAATTTAAATTTATTATAACCTCTCCTTTTATTCCTACATTTTAGGGATCCATAATATACAAGAAGTTACTAAAAATAAAACAAATATATTTTTGAAAAAAGCACATAGAATATCAACAAATATATGTATTGTCAATGATTGATAATTTTTTGGTGTGGTTAAATTAAAATTTTCTTTTTTTTTCTTATTCAAGTTTAGTAAAAAGAAAATAAATAAAATGAGTACATATATAATAATAACATTAAATATTTTATATAATTGATACATAATTAAAGAAAATATGACTATATGAAAAACACAAATATAAAAATAAAAAATTTCAGAAAACTTTTAAATAAAATATATACCCGCTCTTTTAGGGCGGGTCAAAATCTAGTATATATTAATATATAATGATATAATATTTTCATTTATAATAATATCTTGAATTGCCAGATAAGTTCTTATAAAACACCAACATTTAATATATTAAAATAATAGTTAAATAAAATCAGTTAAATTAATAAAATTATGGATTTAAATCATTAATGATTTTTTGAATTTTTAAATAATATATATGATAAGATGTTATTGAGATATAAATATTTTAGAGTTTTATTGGTTTCTTAATCAAAATTCTAAGCTTAGGCAAGATACAATATAACAAATAGTGATTTTCATGTTTATATGTGTTTCTTCAAAGACCACTAAAAATCATTTAAAAACTAATCTCTTTATTTTCTAGTCTATTTATGATTGTTGTGACTTTTTGTTGTGATTTATTAATGCCCACAACTTCTCAGATAGATGACAAAAAATTGCAATGTTGATAACTAAAGATTGTAATAGCTGAAACTAAACATTGGATAAACAAATACTTGGTTAGCTAAGGGTTGTAATGGTTAACATTAAAATTAAGTGGTTTATCACCAAATACTACAATCAACAACACTTGCAATAATTCATCACCAAAGATGGCATTGGTTCATGACCAAATAAGTGAGAACGTATCGTTATCAAATGGGTGCGAACATCTCGTCACAAAAGGGTGCGAATATGTCATCATCAAAGATATGCAAACGAGTCATTACCTAAAAGGTGTGGGTGGATCATCACCTAAGGATACATTTTATGATGAAAACACACTTAACTCCCTTTTTAAAATATTTTAACTTTTAAAATAAAAAGACACAACTGTTAAAATTAATACATTTAAAAAAACAAATATTCGATATTTTTTTGATGTAAAGATACATTTTATGATGAAAACACACATCTAAACTTTTTCCACAACCTTTGACAATAGTTTCATATTGGAAAACACATATTTGATTTTAAAATACTATAGTAGAAAGGCACAAAATTATAGAAAGACACATCCTTTCACAATTTGATAAGTTTAAATTAATTATATTTTTATAATTAGTGGAGGAGACACGCAAAAATATAAACGGTTAACATATAGTGTAGATAGGTTTAGTAAATGAAATTAATCTAGACCGTTACAAATGTAATTGATGCAAAAATACCAATATTAACCGAATGAAAAAATCAGACACACTGTTTTATTTCAGATTAGTGAAAATTTTACTTTGAAAAACGCATGGACATAAACTATTTATAGATTTTCAAAAATCTATATGAATAATCACATATTTTCAGTTGATAGATAGTTATTTTAAGATGACACATTTACAATTTATTTTGAATAGACACATTATTTCAAAAAGCATATATGAATAATCACATCTTTTCAAATTATAGGTAGTTATTTTAAAATGATATTTTTACAAGATATATTGAATAGACACATCATTTCACAATATATTTTGGATAGACACATCATTTCAGTGACAATTTTGTTATAGAAAGACACAATGCTCTTAATTGGGATTCACAACCTTTAAAATTAATTAGAATTATTATTACTAAATCTCCAACAAAATATTATACATATGAAAAAATTAAAATAAATAAAATAAGTTATAAATGAAAAGGTACCACAAACGATTATGAGCAAAAAATTATAATAAACAGTTATGAAAAATGTAATAAAATGACACATCCCTTAGAATTAACTATTATATTTGAGATAGTTATTTTTAAATAGTACATTTACAATATATTTTGAATAGACACATCATTATAATGCAACTAATTAGTCATTACCATTATTAGATTCGGGTACATGTTAAACTAACTTGTACTCGCTACAATTCATAATTTCCTCTAAGTAGACTATTACTATACACTTTGTTTCATTTGTTTATCATTCTTCCTTGCGCCAAACTCTTACCAATCCTTCTTAAACACTAAATTATATTGTCTATTTTGTGCGTACTCCCTAAATTTTCAATTATCAGCTAATATTTAGTAGAGACTATCTTTATTTATTGGTAGTTTGAATAAGTTACCATTTTTATGCCAGAGTAAATAGTTGTGTGTCTGTCGGAGACGAACACCAGATCCTCCGAGTATGGTACCATATTCTGAAGCTTGCTGAAGAAGCACGTCCAAGATTGGTCATTCTCCCCATATACTATTACAAACCCTAAAAGAAATATCTGATAGTTTCCATCTTGTGCGCAAGCAGTGAGTAGACAACCTGAGTACTTCCCCTTCAGATGAGTCACGTCTATGATGACTACTTTCCGCATGTAAGGAAAACCTTGCAGACTCGCCCCAAAAGCTATGAAAAGGTATTTAAACCTGTGTGCTCCTTATGGTCCTGGTGTTGTTTAGTGCAATCAGTGATGCTGAGTTCTCCACCCCTAGCTGTTCAACGTATGATGGCAAAGAAAGAAATCATGTTTCAGCACTTCCACTCCCTTGCCTAATGACTCCCCTCTCGACTTCCACGCTTTCCAATATAATATTGGCACATGGTGTTGAAACATAAGGTGATCTCTCAATCCTTCAGGTCGCAGTCCTCTCCCACCCCCTGTTCCATACATATTCCTCAACATGTTACCAATCACAGAGGCTGTAGCATGGGTCATGAATGCCCAATGATCGTCTACAGAACATGTATGTGTGTTGTCTAACGACCTAATCTCGAAATGTGGGCTTCATCCAAATTTGGTTGCGTATACCCTCCATCCGCAAGTAACTCCCACACATTCTAGCAGCATTCTCTCTGGTTCGGATCTCTGCACCAAGTATCAAAACTTGTTTGCAATTGCATACATTGTCATTTGCATTAAAAGCTTCGTTACTTGAGAAAACCTGACCAATATACATCTGATCCTTTCCACACATGTCTGCACCCTCTGCAATTTTATTGTAAATAACGTCTATTTAATATTTTACGTCTAATAAATTCATCAAGAGAACATTTACTTCTGTAACTGGAACATTTATTTTTAACCGCCAAATGTCTCGGAGGAGAAAGACTCACCTACTATGTGGCAGTAATCTAGGTCCACCTCAGTAGGTAAACTTTGCGCAGCTGAAGGTATCTTTGCTGTGGACGTCCCCAAGAACTCCACATCAAGGTTTCTGACCACACTCACCTCACCTTCAGGCTATTTCCCTTTGGTGATGATGGCTAAATCCAACCGTGTACTGCCCTCCGTATCTGTAAACGATAACTCATATGTTACCTGATTAGTCTGTCAAGTTACCGTTACTATACTTTTGTTATTGACTACAATACCTTCATCAAGTCCACCTGGACCCATGACCAGTATTAAAGTTCCCACTGTGGCATATTGTCCATGACAATCTTTCTTCGCCTCAGCTACTGTTCCCCCGATGCACACCAGGTCATCATCCCCTTCAACAACCTTTCCCTTCCCCCTATCCATTCGTTGTTGTGAACTTCCACTACCACCTTCTTTCAATAAAAAAAATTATTAGTGAACCTCACTCGCAAATATATCCTATATATGTAATGTTAGCAGGTACATTCTTAAGTTATTGATAACTACTTTTCTACAAATTAACTTTGTGGGATGTTTCTGCCGATTGGTAGCCTTTCATTGACATCCACTAGGCTGATAACGCCCCCACCGCATGAGGCACATGCTCTGTTGATTGTAGTGATGATGAATAGCCAGAGCTTTCTGAACCACTCATTTTTCCCTCTCAAGCTTACCATACAAAGCCATTGACGATTTCTCTAGTTTATCAAACTCTTCTTTGGTGCAGATCTCCCTTAACACTTCCTCGCTTGCCAGTAGGTAGCCTCGTTGCCTTATGCCTGTCAATCACACACATTCATGTAAGCTTAGTTTAGTCTGATGACCAAGGGTTCTCTAATTATTATTTGTATGTCTTTACCTTCCCATGGTCTTGGTCTATGAGGTGGAACCCAAACCTCTGTTGGGTTAACCCCCCTCCTCCTCAGCCCTCTGGCTTCTATAAAGGTCGGCATCCTGCTCCATGTATGTAACATACAGCTCCACCCATACCAGTCTATCCGTATGACCATGAATAATCCCACGTCATTTTCATCGCTTATTTCTAGTGGTGTTGTAGTGTATTCTCCCGGCTCCTTCATACAGTCTGGGAACTCGTATGTTAGTAAGACCGGTTCTGTTGGCAATAGTAGCTTGTCTAGTTTGTATTTCTCACAAACCGTCCTAAGCAACGAGTTTTAACTCTTGTTCTCTTTCACCAAAACATCCCACTTGGCCTTCGTGTGGTCAACGTTGAACCTCCAGGAACCGGGAACTCCTCGCTCCCAATCTCCAACCACTAACCTCACTAGCCGACACATAATTTCCTACTCTGTTCGCCAGTCAAGAATCGTAGATTAAGTTTCAAAATAGTTAAACACAAAACCTCTAATAACACAAACTAAAAATCTAATATCATGGAAACCACTACCTTATTGTGAAGGGAAAATGATATCTGTCAATCGTGTTAAGATCTTCGTAACTCCGTTTCACAGATTTTGTTCACTCCAAATTCTCTCCATCTTCTCAGAACCCATCAACCCTTTTATTTATCTCCAAAATGTAGTGTATGTAATACCTCAATTCTTTTCTAGGCGGCTTTATCTTGCCGAGGTAACCTCGGCGATTGCAACCACACTGTGCTTACATTAACCGAAGGAAACATGTGGACATGAAGCATAGTAGCTTATGTGCTACCTCGATGAACAGCCACCGACGAAATCCCCTGCAATATCCGTTGTGTCAGGCGCGTCTGCATGTCGCCGATTTGGCTTCTAGCGCATGGGGGATTTTTCTGGAATTTTGATGCTGCAAATGTATGAGTTGGACCTTTAATTTCACCTCATATGCATATCACCAATTTGGACTCCTTTGTGTAAAGAGCCAATTCACCCAATTTTAGAATTAATAAAATTCAGTGTTTTACTGTGTTCGAGCCTAACCGAGTACTTACCCGTATAAACGGTGGCGAAGCATGGACATGGCGGATAGGGTCTGATCAGATGCTTAACGCAGCAATGCGAATTGTTACCATGTAGTCAGTATAATCACAAAGAGGGAACGCATAGATCCAAAGCGTTTTGTCCATTCAAACTCTATATTTTACAAGTCATACCCTAATCATCCCAAAGCTTCACCACACAGCCTAATTGAAAGCATTAGTCACAAAATCAAAGAAAACTGAAACGCGGAGATGAAATGAAGAAGACACTCGAAAACAAAAAGACGTAGGTAGTTTCTAAAAAATATTTGCTGGTCAAAAGAGTCGCTCATTATTTGTTTTGGTCTCGCAAAACTGAAGTGGAAAGTAATAAAATAATTTTTTTTATAGACAAAACTAAAAATATTTAGGGTCGGTGACGTTTCTTTTCATCTCGCAACTTTTAGATTGTTTTTTTCTGTGCACCTTGCAACTGTTAGATCAGGTCATATTATTTGTGATTTTTTAATTACAACTGTTAAATTATGTTACCATTTGTAGAAAATGAAAAACAGTTATAAATGAAAATGTACCAATGTTATGAACAAAAAATTAAAAATAAACAGATATGAGTTAAATTATTGTGAAAAGACACGTCCTTTGGAATAAATCAGGATTGCTAGATTAATACTCCCTCCGTTCCTGAAAGTAAGATTTTTTGAGTTTTTTTTTTGTTTCACAAAAGAAGATTTTTTAGAATTTTAAGGTACTTTTATTTATTGGTATTAGTGAATTGTATATTTTCAAGAAACATTAATGAAAAACATTTGAACTGTTTAAATTTTATTGGTTAATAGTTATTGAAAAGTGTATAATAGAAATAAATAATATAGTTAATCATAAACATTAATTATATTCTTAATAAACGTACAAACTCTAGAAAATCTTACTTTCAGGAACGGAGGGAGTAACTTTTAAAATAATTTCAGTTTTAAACTAAAAATCATGATAATGTTTTTGTAACTACTAAATATTTTCAAAACGCCTATATGACAATTCAACAGAGATGATACTGGTATAACGACTTCAAGGAAGGTGTCAAAATGATCGACTTCGAGGGGTATATCTCAATGGTCATACCAATCTTGGCTTGAGTATTCATGATGACGTTGGCTACAATAAGCTAAGTGGTAAGCTTCCGAAGTCTCTTGTAAATTGTTCCTCTCTAGCGCTTTTTGAGTGTTGAGCACAACAAAATCTAATTAGACTCTTTTCCCTTCTGGCTCAAGGCTTTGCCCAATTTTGCAAGTCTTTTTCCTCCGCCCAAACAGATTCTATGGTCCTATCTCTCATCATGATCAAGGTCCTCTTGCATTTCCCGTCTCAGATAATAACTTTACTGGAAGCTTGTCACCTAATTACCTTTTGAAACTCGAAAGCAACTTCACTAAAGACTGAAGATGGAGGTGTATATATATGGGGTATGAAACCCAAGAAGCTGTTTCAAGTAGTTATGAAGACGCTATAGATTTGCAATACAAAGGTCTAGTAATGGACCAGCAGAAGGTCCTCCTCTCATATAGCACCACTGATTTTTCTGGAAATAGAGTTGAAGGAAACATTCCAGAATCCATTGGTCTTTTGAAGACATTGATTACAGTCAATTTATCAAACAACGCCTTCACACGCCACATTCTTCTGTCTTTGGCAAACGTTACCGAGCTGCAGTCACTAGACATGTCTAAAAAAACAATTCTCTGGGACTATTCCAAATGGACTCGTTTTTGGGATACTTAAATTGTCTCATAACAAAGTCAGGTGAAATACCACAAGAAACACAGATCACTTGGCAGCCAGAATCCTCTTTTGAAGGGAATGCAAGGCTTTGTGGTCTAAGGAAAGTTGTTTTTCGAGTAATGCGCCACCAACACAACAGTCTAAGGAAGAAGAGGAACAAGTTTTGAGCTGGAAAGCAGTAGTTATAGGGTTTCGACCAGGACTGTTGTTTGGATTAGCAATAGCACAAGTCATTGCTGCCTACAAGGTAAAGTGGTACATCAATATAGTACGTTCGGATAAGCGTTAATCTTGTTTTGGGTTTAATGTTTGATCTTTCAGTGTGTATTTTGTGTGTTAAAGTAATAAAAGGAACAACAGTTGTTTCAGATCTCTCTATGTTACGTCAATCGATTCAAAACTATAAAAAATCAAAGCTATACTCTCCTTATCCATTCCTATCTCAAAATCAAAGCTATCTAATTTTCTCCAAGACAATTTTCCGTATGTTGAAAACACTTTTCAACTGAGAAGTATACATTTTCATCAACTTTGTAGGCATAGTCATTATCAATAACCTGATTAGGAGAACATAACATATGAATGTAAGAAAAAATAATCAACTTGTCCAACAAGATAAGGAACTGGAGGAAGAAAACCTGCTTGATCAGGTCCATGATTTGAGGTATATGATCAGAGACGCGTGGTTGGACAGAAGGATCTAAACACTGAAGCTGTTCCATATCTCGGTTAAACTCCTCACAGAATCGTCTGCTCAATCTGATTGGATCTTGCCCTAACTCATTCGCTCGAGAAATTATATACAAGAGTTTGAAACTTTCATGAGTCAGATGGATATGCAGAAACCGCAACCCCAGTCATATAAAGCGACAGAAAGACATAACAAATAACCTAGTGCGGTCCAAGAATGGAATAGACATTGGATGGCTACTTTATCTTATTGATCTAATGGAAGCAAAAAAGTCAAATTTAAGAGGTTCTTCTCACTGAAACATTCCTGAAGGAACTTGCTCTATACTTCTATAAAGAGCTTAAGTTAGCTCTGTATGCATTGTAAGAACCTGTTCTTGACATCATTATATCACCCTTATCATTCACATCACAAAAATTTCGAATATAAGACACTTCATATACAAGATGGTTAAGGTACCTGCCTAATTATTCCCAATCATAACTTTCGATAAACCCAGAAAAATTTAAGCTTTGTTTCTCCACAGTGGATACCTCAAGAGAGCATGCGTGTCCTATGTGGTTATGAATGACATGCACATGACAATTTAATAATAATTAATAATTTTTAACTTTTTAAATTTTTTTATGTTTATGACTTTATGTATAAAAACTTAAATATTGGAGACTATAAATTATAATATTTTTATGTCTATCCCAAGACTAGCTCTATGCATATCCACAACTTTCAAAATCAAAACTAAGTTTCCAGAATTAAAACCTGAGCTAGTAGTCACTAACCTTGATAAATAAAAAAGAGAATGTGATGATGATGATGGTGTTGAAATTTGTAAAACATTTCAACTAAGTTATAACTACGGCTGAGCATTTTAGTTGTTAAATTTGATTTGATTTGTTATTCGTTTCGATCCAAAAATTTGAATATTTGTAAGTCTCTGAAACAAAACATATACTAAGAGTCAATATCCGCTAAAAGCGAATCAAATCACAAATACTAAAAAAACTTTGAAATGGATATCTGATATGCTCCGTCTTTTATATTATACAAATATATAATTATAATTAAATATATAATTTTAAATGTATAATCTAATATAATTATTATTTTAACATATAATTTATTTATAATTTTAATTATAAAAGTTAAACTAAGAAAAGAATATAAAATCTTTATAGAATACTACAATTTTTCTTTTTTTTAAATATTTTATAAGAAACTTTTGTTACTTTTAGCCATTTATGAAACATATTGTTTCATCAATTTTTAATCTTTATTTTATATTATGTAAAATATATTTTAAAAAAAAACTTATATAATTTGTTACTAGATTTAGTTGTATTAAATGAGATATCCGTAAATATTCACAAATATCTGTAAATTTTTTAGATATCCACAAAACTAGATATCAATGCTTTCACTAATCAAAGCAAATCGAAAAATCAGATACCACAACAAAATATGAATCAAAATCATAAATACTGGAAATTAGGGTACTATTTGATCTGTGCCCACCTCTACTTGTAACAAATCTCGGTGTGATATTACGTGTGCGTAAACGTTAATTATTACCGCTTTGTTGTCAATGTCAACTACTCAGGTTTTTATCATTCTAATTTTGTTTGTTTAAATTATCATTCTAATTTGTTAACTCGTAGAGTCTCAATCTAGTGTCTTAATATGTATGAACCGAACCATGTAATAAGTTGGTGTTTTCGTATGGGAAATCCAGCGAATGGTTGCTTTGTAAAAGTGACTCAAAATTTGAAATTAAATGTAAAACTAATTTATTATTATTTTAAAATTTTTATTTGTCTTATTCACCTTAGATATTTGAATTATTCACGAAATATGTCATTATTTTTTTAAATGAATGTTTTACTCTATCATTCTCATCTTCATTAAGTATTTACAATATTGTCATTGCCATTAATACACCAATCACCAATTTGAAGTTTTTAATGTTCAAAAAATTGATTTTTTCTCTTTCTTTTTCATTTGTTATTCACACAACCACTTCTCTTTCACTTTCTCTCAAAATTCATCCAAAAATTCAAGATTTTGATTTCAAACTTTGTAAGATTCATAGAGACATTGAAACTCATGATTCTTGGTCATTAATGAGTTGGTGGAATTCTTGGTGAAGTTCTATGAGGTTAGAGGAGCTAAACAAGTCAGTCTTCTCATCAGTGCATATGTTAGTTTTGCAATTGACATTTTCTCTGTGTTTTATAGAAGTCTTTTACCATTCCTTTGTTAACAAAAAAGACAGGGAGAACCGAGAAGACTTCCCTAGAAGTGTTCTCGGATAAACAGGTTAATTTCGTAATTGACCAAAGTTTGTTAGAAATTTGACTTTTATAGAAGACTTCCCAAGAAATCTTCTCTCGAAAAACTTCTAAGAATGTCTTATTACTATTTAATGAAGTCTTCTCACTGTCACAAGAAGTCTGTGTGGGTTACTTTTGATAATTAATACTAAAAAAATATTATTTACAAAAAGATTTCTTAAGAAGTCTCACGGAAGACTTCTTGAGAACCTTCTCAAAATTTATTCCTAGTTTTTGGTCAAACCTTTGGTTTTGAGAGAAGAAGTCTTCTACCAGAACAGAAGACTTCTAGAGAAGTTTTCTCTCGAAAAGTCAAATTTAGTCAATTGCAAAAGTAACCCAAGAAGACTTTTTGCGACAGTGAGAAGACTTCATATGAACTTGAAAAGCCTTTTCTAGAAGTCTTCTCTAGAATTCGTCTATAAAAAGTCAAATTTTTGACAAACTTTGGTCAATTACAAAACTAATTTTTTACCGTAGAATACTTCTAGAGAAGTCTTCCTTGAGATTTTTGAAAAAAATTCAAATTCAAAAGTAAGCCAATATTTACAAAGGAAGACTTCTCAAGATATCTTTTGTAGAGTAGACTTCTTAAGAAGTCTTCTTTCATAAATTTTCAATTGCAAAAATGACCTAAACGGAAGAATTCTTAAGAGGTCTTCTCTTAGAAAACTTCCTAAGAAGTCTTCTACGTTAATCTTTATTAAACTTCAATTTTCTCAAAACGTAAAAAAAGTTTGCTTTTTTTTTTGTTAATTCATGTATATTAGTCAATATTAGGGCTCACGAAATTCATTACTTAATTGGTGATAATTATGAGGTTACAAATATTCATGTTTATTAATGTTTCTTGATACACTGAGAAAACTTACTGTGAAGTCTTTCGTGAGAAGACTTACTGGGAAGTCTTCTACATTTGTTTTTGTAAAATTTGTTAAGTAACTTCAATATATATTTTCTAAATTTTAAAAGTGTTAAGTAACTTCAACAATATCAATTCATATGGTTTAATGTGTCTTCTTATATTTTATAATGTAATTTTTAATTTTTATGAAATTACAAATTGCAATTTTCAGTTAAAATTTAAGTTTCTCGCTTAAATTTTAATTTCCCGCTTAAATTTCTCGCTTCCGAGAAGACTTCTCAAGTAGTCTTTTGAGAGAAGACTTAACTTTTTCTAGTGAAACTTATGTATTTTTTTTATCTTTGGTGAATTTGACTAAGCTTTCTTGAGAAGTCTTTTCTCTTAGTTTGTAGTAAATTTAACTAAATTTTATGTTGTTTTGGGTAGTATGGTCAAAATGTTTTATGTTATGAAGTTTTAATAATATCAAGCACTTTTGAAAAATAATATTGTAGACATCAACATATTTACTAATTATTTTCATTAATATCTTTTAAAATTTATAAAATATTTCATAATTAAAAGAGTACACATAATAATCGTTAAACATACAATAAACATAAGAATTACAAAATAATCATTAACATTTTCATGAGAGGCTTGTGGAAGGCTTCTAGAAGACTTAGCATTAGGCGGAAAACTTAAATTCTACTAAAATTTAACCGGAAAGTCTACAGGAAGTCTTCTAGAAATCTTCCAGAAATCTTCCAGGAGTCTTTCGAAGTCTTCCAGTAGTCTTCCGAAATTTGTTAGAAGTCTTCTGAAGTCTTTCTAAGTATTCTATTTTTCTTTCTCATACCAAAAAGAAAAGATCAGATTCTTAACCAAAGAACACTATAAAAAACAAAAGAGAAATAAAAAAAAGTCAAACCTTTAAACTTGTTAATGCCTCTAGAGGTTTCACCTACATAAAATTTTGTGCTATCTTCTTCTCCTTGATACCGGAAAGAAAGGTCACACCTTTAACCATTGAACAATATCACAAACACAAAAGAGGAATAAAAAAGGTCATACATTTAACCTTGTTACATTAAGTTGAATATACAACTTTTTAAAATCTAACATATAAAACACATCAAAAATACATATTCTAAAATTTATATATCTATCTTTAAAGGAGTGAAAGATGCGAATCATTTAATGAAAAATCTACACAAAAAACAAGATAAATTAGTGAGAATACATAAGAGAAAAGTGAGATATGAATATAAAATTAGGTATTTTCAAGTCTAAAGAGATTAGAGAGAGGTTGCAAAGTTTTAGAGTGAGAAACATTAGATTTTTGTTGCAGCCATTTAAGAGGAAGAAAGAGAACATGTAAGTTTACTTTATATATGGAGACAAAAATCTCAATTGGGTTAAATATTTTCGATATAGAAAACTTCCCGAGAAGTCTCTTAAGAGAAGACTTCCCAAATTATGAAGTCTTTTGGAAGTCTTCCAAAACCATATAATCTAATACATGAGAAGACTTGTGAAAGACTTATGATTCTTCCAAAACCCTATAATCTAATATTGAGAAGACTTCTGGAAGACTTCTAACTCTTCCAAAACCCTATAACCTAATACATGAGAAGACTTCTAGAAGACTTATGGTAGACTTCGAGTGCATTATGAAGTCTTCCAAAACCCTATGATAAAATAACTAACTAAATAGCAAAAAAAACTTCATTAAACTTAAAATCAACTTATAATGTGATCAATATATACAAAAGTAAACACATATAGGTCATTTTAAAAAAAAAATAAGAATTCAAAAATCTAACCCTAAAAATACAAACAATACTACAACATATTTTACCATAACCTAAACCAAAGACTATCATGACTCAATATACATTCACTCATCTATGTTGAAAATAATTCAGTTTAAGTATTTTTAAATTTACACAATTGGTAATTTTTATGTTACATGATCTCAATATTTTCCTTATATAAATATTTTTTATAAAAAAATTAAATTATTTTTAAGATTAAGTGTACGAGAAAACTTACAAGGAAGTCTTCTCAAAGAAGACTTATAGGGACTTACATGAAAGAGAAGAATTCTCTGTAAGTCTTATCACGCGAAAATGTTATAATGATAAAATTGAATACAGTTTTTTGTTTGCTAATAAGGATTTTGTTGTATTTTCAATAGCATTTTGGGTTACTTTTGTATTTGATTAAATTTGGGATACATTTTCACATTTAAAATCAAGTTTTGAGTCATTTTTAGCAATTTTCATTCCACAGACTTATGGCCTAAAAATGTAGAGAAAATTACTCAAATAGTATAGAAAAATTGTTATATGACTACAATAACATAAATATTTTGAAAGTTATTTAAATGTTTATAAACTCTTAATAATTTTAAATAAACATCTTTAATTAATTTTTGAACTGAGATTATTTATAATTAAAAAATACTAAAATTATTAACAAAGTCACCAATAAATTTAATCCATGTCACCAGTAACTATAATCCATGTCACTAATAATTGTGATCAAAAGAGAGGAAATGCAATGAAATGACGTTTAACTTAAAACTTCCATCGTCGATTAAATCATGTCCGCCGTTTGAGTCATCGTTGTTTTTGTCCGAAGTCGTCTTCTCTGAAATTTTCTTCTCCGCAAGCGTCTTCTTCGAAATCGTCTTCTCCGTAATTGTCCAAAATTTTCTTCTCTACAATCGTCCAAAATAGTCTTCTCTGGTATGTTTCGACGCTTTACTTTGAGTTTTGAGTTTGTGGTTAAGTTTGATCTATGTTGTGGCTGAGTTAATTTTCTAATGCGGCTGATTTATATATGCAGTTGTGGCTGAGTTAGTTTTGTATTGTGGCTGATTTATATATTCAGTTGTGGTTGAGTTAGTTTTGTATTGTGGCTGATTTACATATGCGGTTGTGACTGAGTTAGTTTTCTATTGCGGCTAATTAATATATGCAGTTGTGAGTGAGTTAATTTTATATCGCGGTTGATTTATATATGTAATTGTGGCTGAGTTTTTTTTGGTGGTTGGTTTATTATATGATTTACATCTGAGTTATCACTGATGAGTAATATATGTCTTTTATGATCAAATGGATGTTTCAGAAGATCAAGCACAAGATTACCCTCCAATATTTTACGTTGAAGGGCCTTCTAATCTAGAAAATAAATACATTCGACAAAACATCCAAGTTGGCGATTGTGGGGTTTATTTATTGAAGTTTGTCAAGTGTCTAGCGCTTGGTGTAACTTTTGATGGGATATGCGCTTCAAATATTCATGGTTTACGGGTCAAGATGGCAACAGAGATCCTCGATGAAGAAGGACATGATATGTTAACGCAATTCAAGTGATTTACCATTCATGAACATTTAACTTTGTATTTGGCTTATGGTATGTTTTATTTTTTATTTGACTTATGCTATGTTTATATAACTAAGTTATGTCGTCTATACAACTCAGTCATACCAAACATACTATAAAATCATAACTGTATATAACTCAGTTGTGTCGTTTATATAACCCAGCCGTGTCGTTTATATAACTCAGTCATACATCAAACATACTCTAAAATCGGAAAATGTAATTGAAATACTTAAAAAAAATTATATTGAAGCTCCTCTTACCAATATCAAGTGAATAAAATCAACACAATGTGTGTGCTTTCTTGAATTTTCAAGTTGAAACTCTAACTTGATCTTGAGAAATATGTTCTATTTAAATTACTTACAAACTTCAAAATTAAACCCTAAATCATATAAATTAAGCCATATACAATGTATTTTCAACTGAATATGTGTACTTTATTATATGTCCTAGTGGACAGACTAAAGGATTCGGTACATAAACCCTAAATTCCATACCTTAAAACCTAAGCCATAAATCCTATACCTTAAACCCTAAATCGTATATGAGCGTATAAGTCAGCCGTAAAGTTCATATAAGTCAGCCATCAACTGTAATTTATATCACGACGTTTCATATTTTAGGCAGGAACAAAACCATAAATCGCGCATGCAAATTTCATTCAATTTATCTCGCGACGTTTTGACGTTATATATCTTTCTATATATTTCCCTTCTCTTAAACTTTCTCTCTCCAATTGTATACTCTCTAAGAAAAACTAATATCATTCAAGTTACAGACAAGTGTCAATTCCGTACTAAGCTCTGCAAATCGGGATAACTTTCCCGTTCTAAACCCTGGTGCATGTGCCTTTGTTGACAGAATAAATGTTATATGGTTTAGAGTTTTACACGATCTCTCGCAGGCGATCCCAAAATTCTTCGAGAGAGTTGGGTTCATGAATGACAGACTTACTGCTTCATTCTCGATCATTGTAATGAACACTGGTTTCTTATACTTGTTGTAAGCATTGATTATGTATCCATATTAGATGTAACAAAACAGTGATATATTTTTTTCCATTTTTGTAGCGAAAATACACATGAGATTCTAAGCATAATTTGATAGTTTAGACACATTTTAATCTAATGGCTAAAACACTATTTTAAAATCAATGCACACGTTTAAGATGATATGGGCGCGTAGCGACGAGAAATCTGAATGAATGATAACTAGAGTTTGGATGAGTTGTAAAAGCACATTTAGTTATCATCCACTCAGGCTTCTTGCCAAACTATATTTATCATCCACCCAAGTTTCTCGCCAAACTCTAGTTATCATCGATTTAGGCTTCTCACCATAGTCTAGTTATTCGTTTAAAAACTACTCCCTCCGTTTCATATTAAGTATCACTTTAGAGATTTTTTTTTGTTACAAAAAAAGTTTCTTTTTCGACTTACGATGCAAAATTTATTAATTTTGTAATGTAATTTATTTTTCTATTGGTTGAAATATGATTAGGTGTATAAGTAATTGTGTGTTTATATTAAAATATACAAAATTAATTGTTTTCTTAATCTTTGTGAAGAATGCTAAAGTGACACTTATTATGAAACAAATTGATTATTTAACATTTATAAAAGCAAGAGTTAACTTGCTATCTTGGATGAGTTGTAAAAGCACATTTATTGATGAGTTACTTTTCTCAGTATAAATATTAAGGGCACCCGCATCAACAAATTTCTGTCAATGTCTCTCAGCATAAATTTTACCATTAAAATAATAGTGGCCATTGAAGATATGACACTTGGCCTAAACGTTTCTCTTAGAGAGACGTGAGTACCGCAATGAAGAAACGAGCTTAGTCTTTTATCTTGTTTTTCCTCCCTCTCTCTTCCTTTTCTTTATTTCTATTATTATCTTTTGTAAAGAAACTCAACTACATACTCCTCCACTGCGGATGCCCTAATATTTTTTTTGAACTTGTTTTTTTAATTTATTATTTTTTTATAAATATTAATATTTTTAATTTAGTTTAGTTATGTCATACAAATTATAAAATAGAACTTAAAGTATATATAAAAAAATTTTTAAATATTCTATTGTATTTTTATAATCATTTCTTTCTCTTTTATGAATACTCATTGAAATAATTGTTGAGATACCACTAATGAAAATACTGCAAGTGGAAAAAGAATATATTACAAGTTGCACAGCATATGAAACTATAACAGATACACAACTAAAACATTTAACACAAACATAATCTGACGTTGGACATATTTAAGATGCAAACGTTTTCCAAACCGTTGACCTCGACAACAAAACTAAAATTCTTTTCACATATAAATATAAAATGTAAAGGAAATTAAAATGGCAAAATAACTGAATGTGACTACTACTAAATTAATCGACACATTACTATTTTCGTTTGACTTCGGTTAATATTATTAAGAACAAATTATCGAAATGGCTGATCCCTCTGAATTATTGTAGTAAAATGATGTAAGCGATTCATATACATGCAAACACGAAAGACATAACTCAAAGACGAAATGTTCATTTGTTTTTTAAAAAGACTCTTCCAAGCCTTAACGACATAAACAACATAAATGAAAATCAGAACTCCGTTATGTCGGAAAATTCCTCAATCCTAGGTCTACTAGTGAAAAGCTCAAACCAATCATCATACAACTTCGAGTTATTATAACTATATCTCTTACTATTACCATCTACCAATCCCTCCCAGTCCTCTATTATCTTGTCTTTATTATACGAATTATCTACCGAGACAACGTCCGACCAAAAACTCTCATCAACCAATGCTGAAATATCCTCGTACGACATCATATCATCCGCCTTGTTATTATTTGAAAGCTCAAATGTTGTAAACTGTTGCGTAGAGGCAGTGTCGACAATCACAGATTCTTTGTCTTTGTGTGTGGTCTCGTTAGTTCCGTTAATGTCTTTGGTGACTCCGCCAATGTTTTGGTTTTTGTTGAGTCTTTTCTTCAAATGAGTGTGCCAAACATTTTTTATTTCATTGTCGGTTCGTCCTGGCAACTTTGCAGCAATCGCAGACCATCTAAATAATAACAAACAAAAGGAAACTAATCACTATTAGGAAAAGGTGACTTACATACTGTATAATATAGTATGGATTTTATCAATTTGTTACTTTAATATTGCTTTTTTAAAGCGAAAAACATGGCGATAGAAGAAGACAACAACCCAAAAGCTAATATATCGCATATGTTTTGCATTGGTCGAGGTGCATATCTTGTCTAATAGTGATACTGAAGATTGTTTGTTTTTTCAATTAAAGTTATTTTTTTCAATTAAAAACTATTAAAAGTAAGTAATTAAATCTTTTGATACTGAGTAAATCACGGGTATGAATCTCCTTACCCCCCCCCCCCCCAGAGTGTTAAAAACTAAAATATTTTACAAATAAGAAATATTTTATAAGATTAGACCATAAACATTCTGACTTTATTATCCTCCTTCAAGAAATTGTTGAACAGATTGATGAGTATTTTTATTTAAGCGAAACGAAGACAAACCTGTTGCCCAAGACTTTATGTAGATTGATGATAGTTTGTTCTTCTTGAGGAGTGAAATTACCACGTTTGATGTCTGGTCTCAGATAATTGATCCAACGAAGTCTGCAACTTTTCCCACATCTAAGTAAACCTAAACAAGTATTGCTTAAAGATCAATATTTTGGGAACATTTGATCAAAGATTTATTGATAGAAATACAAATCTAATGAAAATCACCTGCGTGTTTAGGAAGCGCTCGCCAGTTAGAATGACCATAGAGATGAATATAGTTGATCAAGATTTGATCTTCTTGGGGAGTCCATGGTCCTCTCTTCACCCCCATTTTCTCACAGCATGGTGCTCTTCCCATTTTTCCGTTGCACTTTCAAGAAAATAAAACTAAAATTTACAAGTTCTGCTCTTCAATCGAGTAAAATGATTAGAACGCAATGTGTTTAATTTTTATGAGAGCTAAAGAAGCCAAATGTTTGAAGAGAAGCATGCGATGTAGACGTTTAGTGTGTTTATTATATATAGACATTATTGTTATATTTTGAAAATGACATATTATTATAATATGACAAATGACATTATTTTATATTATGACCAAAAAAACATATTGTTTACTAGAATGCAACCGTGGGACAATATTCCAACTTGAAAATCTCGCATACTTTTGATTTACACCGTCCAAAGTTTCCAACTCTTTTTCCTTTTAACTTCGTTTTTTGGCTTGTATGCACTAATTAATCCATTTTTATGGGGTCGACACAATTGTAAGAAACTTAGTAAGAGCATCTTTATCCCTAAAGGGTGATTAAAGACTCTTAAGTATATTTAATTAATTTATGTTGGAAAAGTGAAGTTAAGAGTTATTGTTAAGAGTTAAGATAATTTAGATGGTTCATTCGAGAGAGAGAGGGAGAGAACTAGAGAGACAAAGAGAGAATGTGAGAGAGATGAAAAAGTTAAACGCGTAAACCGAGATGTGCTTTTGTTTGTTGACGCGTGGCAGGAAGAGACAACTCTTGTGCCCCCTTACGCAAGAGGCAGGTCTTCGCTTTTCTTCCTTTTTTAATTTTTTATTAATTCAATTATATCTTAGAGTTGGGCTTAGAGTCACCGATAATGGTGCTCTAAGGTTTTTATTGCGTGCAAATGCTTATTTATTTTAGAAAGTATTACGTACATGTGTTAAAGTAAATACTAAATTACATTTCGTAGCATCAAACTAGAGTTATGCTTAAAGCTTCTAACATTTTTTTTGTAAAGAATGTCTAAGTAATATTTATGAAGAGAAGGACTAATTTCTATGATTTTTTATTCTTATGAGTATATAAAACAAGCCCATTTCAAAAAAGTAGAAACTATAGAAATATATTAGAACACTCTTATCCCATAGAAAAAAGGGTCTTTTATGATTTTTTTTGTGGTTTGGGCCTCACTAAAAGCATAAGAGACAGCTCTTCCAAATCTAAAATAAAAAAAGTTTTTATAGGTTTTTTGTAATGTTTGCGAGCCCCGCCAACAAGTGACAGCCTGCAATTAGATACTTTTTATTTTTTTTCAAATTAAAAAAAATAAAAAATAAATAAAAGAAAAATAAAAAATCTCATTTGGGTTGTTGAGATAATGATGCCCTTATACCGTTCTATTCTTCCATATCAACCGTATATATATATTGTTCTACTCTATTAGCTGTGTTGCCGATGCAACCCTCCAAAGTTGTTTTTTAATGTTCATGCAAAAGAAGAAATAACATTTGTGTAAAGACACATGAGAACTAGCACTAGAAAAAGGTGGACAAATCTTCCGAAACTCGATTGAAGATTCGTCCTGATCATCAGCTTCTTATTAATAATATATAAGAAATTTATGATATAAATTTGAATTAGAGTACTGCTTACCGAAAAGAAATATGTTACGTTATATTATAGAAAAATACTATCTAAAACAAGTTTTATCCCAAAAATAACATTTAAAGAGAAAAATGACCAAAATAGATTTATTAAAAAAGTTAAATATATATTTATATCCTTTGGGTTAACTAATCTAGAATTAAGGTTTAGAGTTATATGGTGGAGTTTTGGAGGTGAGGTCTAAAATTTTACAAAAAGTTTAAAATATTAAAATTTTCAAAATAACAAAGTTTATTTTGATCATTTCAATGTCTATTTTTGTGAAAAAACTTCAAAAAAGTTATTTGAGAGATTTGTCCATAATTATATCTATGATGCTTATTTTAATTTTCTTATGATATGTTTTTAAAAATCCATACAATTGATTTTTTTTTGTTTTTGCATGATGTCTGCAATATTCCATATACAAATTGTCTAATAGTAAATAGTAAAAATTTGTTTAAAAGTTTGATATATTATTTAAAAATATTTTTACCGGGCCAACAAAAGTATGGTTGTTTACAAAGGGAAAAGAAAACTTATACCTTTTTTCTTTATGTTAAAAAGTGGAAAATAAAAAAGACATTGTTCAAACTTTCCTAACAACTGGAATACACATAACATCAAGAGTAATTTACTGAAACTCCTACTCACAGAATAATGATTGTTAGGAGAAAACAAAAAAAAAAGTTATCTTGGAATCCAATATATATGATAAAACATTTAGAGAAATACCATAAGATAGACCTAAAAAAAATTTGTAAACAAAATTGTTTTTTAAAAAATAACCAAAATGACATTTATTAAAAAATATAAATATACATTTATATTCTTTGGGGTTAACTAATATAGAATTAGGGTTTAGAGTTATGAGGTGAGTTTTGGAGAAGAAGCTTAAAACTAAAATATATATATATATATATCAACTTAAAAAAAAATAGAAAAATCTATTTTGGTATTTTTTTTCTTTGATTTCTATTTTTATGACAAAAATTTTAAAATAATTTATTTGAGAAATTTGCCCAAAAACTTAACTTGACTATATATTTTAAAAATATCTAGTACGAATATGGGAATTTCTTACATAAGAATTGGAAAACACAAAGTCAGTTGGAAGGAAGATTAAGCCTCCGGTTAGAGCGATTTGTCTACCATTTTTTTTTAGAAAAAAACCCCAAAAAGCTTATCTCTTACTTTAAACTTAGAAGGATTAATCTCTATCTGGACTGAATTCCAATTAGGTCAGTGGCTGGCGGAGTGGCTTATAGACCAAGACCAAATAAGCGCAGTAACAATTTAGAGTCAAAGGAGCTCCATTTCGGATTTATTTCTGTATGAACTGAAATTCTGATCAAATAAGAATAATGAGACTCACTATTCGCTCGATATAGATATAAGGTCATACTAGATGTTGTTTCTTCGATTAGAACTTGATGGTTAAAATATAACACGGATCTTTACTATGCATTCAGGTATAAACTCGCTATTTCACTGCCCAGAGCTACTATATTTTTTTGATAAAGTACTACTATATATTGCTTAGAGCACCTCCATTGAGAGGTGTTTAGTGGGTTCCTTAGCAAAAAGTGGTGGTGGGCCCCACCACTTTTGTTAAGGACCATTCCTAAAAATCCCAATTTAAGGACCAGTCCTTAAACTGTTTTGTGGGCTTCACTGACACGTGGCGGCCCACGATGGATTGATTTTTAATTTTTGTTTTTTTAATAAAAAAAAAAGTTAAGGACCCTATATTGATGGAGATGTTCTTATTGACTACTAGATTGGATATATCATTTATGCATATTCTGTTCACACACGGAAAAGCTACTTGATGAGTCAACTCAGAAAAAAAAACAATGACGTAAAGAAGGCTATATGAATAATACTAATGTAAGAGAAAACAAATATCCAAATTAGATATATATAAAATGTCAAAGAAAGAGGCTAGTGCTCAATCAAAATCAGATCATGGCCCAAAGTTAATTAAACTTTTTTTTTTAATTTTCAATCGTGTTGGATGACCTATAAGTCAATAAGAAACATTAAAAGTGTCATATTCTTTGTATTATACACCTTTTTGTAATTGTAAATTAATAACACGTTTATGATGAATAAAAACAAATACGAAGAGCCACAAAACAATAGTTATAGGTGGTGCGTAAAGGGGTTCCTCTTTACTTATATGATTTGAGATCATGTTAACAAAAAAACAAAACTGATTTGGTGAATCCCATTTTTGTTTCTTGTTTTTCCAACTCTTCTTATATCAACTATGACTTGGTATTTACATCTAGCTCACATGAACGTTATATTTCAAAAAGAATTTATAATCAAGTAAACAGAATTTTGAATCCCAGGAAACCAGTAAATTTGTAAAATAAATAGTGTACATGTTCTTTGAAACGTTGAACCATTTCTTTCTAATGGTGTGTCATTAACTAAAGTAATCATATCCATGGGATCACAAAATGTATTACAATCGTTGGACGTTATCTAGAAGTTAGTGATATAGATCCAATAATTACATGGTTCTTAACTTTCTTATAGGTTTCAATTGCACACATCACCTACATCTCTTACTTTAAACTATTTGTTTGTCTCTCCCAAAAGCAAATTTGAATAGTATTTCAGATTAAATGTATTCAACCAGGATTATAACATTAAAAAGAAAGACTAAAACAAACACAAAGATCGTCAACATCTATTCCCATCATTACTAAGATCTTGCCCTTTCCCCTTTCTTAAATAATACAATGAGAGTTGTCTTCTCATATACTTTAGTACAAACACTACTCCGATGGTGGCGTTCCAAGTTTTTGATGCAAGTGTAGTTTGATACTATTTCCGTTTCATATTAAATGTCATTGTAGATAAAAAAAATCGTTATAAAATAAATATTTTTTAATCATTTCAATATAAAATTTATTAATTTTATTTTTCAGTTTATTTTTTTATTGGTTAAAATATAATTAAAATATAAGTAATGATATATTTATATAAAAAGTATGTAATATTAATTTTTAATCTATGTGCATAAATTTAAAACGGTATTTAAAATAAAATGAAGAAAATATATACTAATTGATAATTGATAAATTCAAATCAACGTACAAATGCATCGTGACCTAACGAATTGTAGTTTTTACTATATTAAATACTAACTTGACGCTTCTTTTTGTAAATTTTCGGGGTCGGCTGAGTTACATTATTGGTTGATTATATGCTACAACTAATACTTCAGGAATGTCAAAAAAGAGAGAAATAATTTGGTCAAAAAGAAAGAAGGAAAGAAGCCTTAAAATGATCCTTTCATATATTGTTTTACCCTTCTAAAATGGAGAATTTTTAAAAATACTACTTTCTTTATATCTCTTTTCATTTTTACTTTCATTAAAAAAATATTTTCAAAATACCATTTTTTAAAGAGCAATTTTTTTTAAAAATTAATTAGAATTCTAAATTGTAAATTCCTAAACCCTACTTCACCCTACACCACCGCTTAACTCCAACTCTAAGTCTTAGATTAATTAACCCAAAAGTTATAAGTGTGTTTTCTCCTCTTAAAAAACAAGGATAAAAGTGATTAAAATATTTTTGAAAATTGGTACAGTGATATTTTTGACAATTTTCTTTCTAAAATCAATATTTTAGACACTTAATAATTATCTTATTGAAAAATCGATCCAAGTAGATACTTTTACTTTAAGCTTAGACACTACAATTGTGTTGATGACGAGGTTGGTGACGCACTAAAAATGAAAACGTAATAAGGTTTAACGTTCTTTTTTTTTCATCAATCTCAGTTATGCAAAAGAAATTTTAAATGTTTTTTTACTGTCTGCTTTATATAATAGAACTTCATTCTAATGCAACATGTGTCCAATATAGCCTCTTTTGTTTTAAGTTATGACAAGGTGTGTTACAAAAAAAAAAGACAAGGTGGGTCACTACTTAGTGCGGAGTGAAATTTATATACGAATAATTGTTCACTACTAATTGTGATCGTTCAACAGTATGTCATAAGTTCCACACGTAGAGTTATGACCGTCAATATAAGATTGACGAGTATGGTCATCTTTATTGATAGTTTATTTTTAAACCTATTTAATTTACACTGAGTTTTAATGATATCATCATGCTGTTATAATTCATGATTTCAATTTGATATAAAATTATATTTTTGAAATGATATGATCAAATAACATTTTAAAATCCATGATTCGCTGAATAAACATTAATTATGTATAGAAATTATTTACACTTATTATTATATATTTTGTGTTCATTTACGTATTATACAATAATAAATATATTGAATAATTGAGAAGCGAATAATTATTACATATATAATTAAATTGGAATAAACATATAAATAAAAACAATCATTCTTTTTATTTACAACATTTTTTTGATAAAAAATCATTTATTTATTGGGAAATTGTCAAAAATACCACTTTTCTTGTACCACTTTTTAAAAATACCCTACTCACTTTTACTCTTGTTTTTTAAGAGAAAAAACACACTTATAACATTGGGTTAATTAATCTAAGATTTAGGGTTTAGAGTTAAGGGGTGGTGTAGGGTGGGGGTAGGGTTTAAGAATTTAAAATTTAGGATTCTAATTAATTTTTAAAAAAAATTCCCTTAAAAAGTGGTATTTTTGAAAATATCTCTTTAATGAAGGTAAAAATGAAAAGTGGTACAAGGAAAGTGGTATTTTTGAAAATTCCCCTTATTTATTTATATGGTATATAAATAAATTTAAATGATATTGACATAGATATATAGTATATGTTAATATGAATATTTATTATTTGATGCTTGATATTCATATGATTTTATTAACATTTTCATATTTCTTATAAAAAAATTATTTTATTAATATGAATATTTATTAATTGAGGCTTGCTACTCAATGCAAATTTTCAAAATTAACACGTTTAAGTATTTTATAGATGATAGATATTTTTATTTAAATGATACTGATATATATATATATATATATAATCAGAATATATATAATCTGAATATATATAATCTGAATATGATGAGGTTCATATTTATATGATTTTATGATCATTTGTATCTTGCTATAACAAAAAGTTAAACTATTGATCACAAAAATTTCAGTGTGGATTTTGAACATTCTTTATGATTTTTAAGAGTTTAAAAATCAAATATAGCATATAAGAGAAAAAATATTTTTGTTATTATATGTTTAATGTAATTTTTAAATTTATTTTAACAATATAAAATTAAACAAAAATGATGGAGGATACAAAAATTGTTATCAAACCTTTATTATTCAAAATCATATAATTGTCATACATTTGTTAACCATATTAGGCAATTCTGTAATTTTTATTAAAGAAAGAATAAAAAATATTATTTTATACATTATTAATTATTTTGATAATTATTTTAATAAAAAATATAATATATGTTACGATGAACCAACTTATTTATTTAAAGATTTTAAGAATCATAGTGGTGATGACAAATGACTATTAAAACATATTGTAATGTTTCAAAATTAATATATAAAGGATTTCTATTTTTTTCCGTCAAAAGTATTCATCAGATTCCATTTTGATTAAATTATATAGTAAGACATGTAGACCTACAATGACCCCCACCCTCTCCCCCAAAGTACATACCAGGACAATAAACCGTACCTTCAAACTTTTCTCAACAATACTTTACTTTCGTTTCACCTAACAATCTGACTCTAGTCTTCAACGACTAGTTGTTCCCCTATATTTTTACCCAACGGATTTTGTTGCTGATTCAACAATGGGCCTATGAGACGTACGCTCAAGAGTCGATAAACCCATGTTCAAAATAGAAAAAAAAAAGACGATTTATCTTTTCTCAAATTCCGTAAGAAGTGAAATGGCGTTGCTCTAACCCCATCGCTCACTTCCTTCTCAAAACTAATTAGATACTATTCCCTCCGTTTCTTGAGACTTGACGTTTTAGAAATTTGTTTTTTTCTATCACAAACTAAATAACGTTTTCAATTTCCTGTCAGATTAATTAACTTTTTTTTTATGTTATATCACTTTTAGTATTCTGCAGATTGTTATATTATTAACTAAATTTTGGTTAGGTTGATAATTAATTGTGTTTTTGTACGTAAAATGTAAGAAACTAAATGATTTCTCAATTCTTGTGCATAGTATTCAAATGGCATTTAGCAAAAAATAATAAAGAAGAAGAATGTACACCACAAGCAAAGCTCCACTCTGAAATATTATAGGTCAAAAACCCAAAAATGTAAAAATAAGAAAATATTGGATAATCGATTAATCTTATTTATATAAAACTCAAATGGCTGAAGAAAAAACACATGGATCGTCATTACAGATATGAGCTTTTGTGTATGATAATGAAAAAAACGACCGGTCTTAGTGAGGGCAATTCTTCAAACAATTGTGCATGCAATACATGTCATTGCCACATTTGAAGGTACAATCTCTGAAGCAGATAGTGGTGTCACCTTCATGTGGCAGTATTGCTTCATCCATTTGTATTAACACCACATACATACATCAATATTCAAACAATATTAATCAAGAAAAAAAAGTTTTACTCAAGAGTAATTTGCTAGGAACTCATTTTTTTTATCAAGTATATGAGATAGCAAATACTCGTTTTCAAAAAGTTAAATACAAATTTAAAATTTTATTACTCATCCTAAAAAATAAAAATAAAAATTAAATACATTTAAAATAGTGAGTATTCGCTTTGTGTCCAAACTTAGTTCATGCTGGGTCTAATAGTGTTTATGTTTTGAGTCTACAAAATTTTAGCCAATTTCAAACATGTGGTGATATAAGAACGTGTAGCCACCTGGCTAGTGGCCATGGAGGCTTAATCTCTATATGTATTGACCTTATCTTCACTTTTACATGGCAGAAATAAGATTAAAATCAATACAACTAACATGTTGATCTTGCAAAATTACAAAAATACAAAACAGAATTGAATAAAATAATATGTAAATAATCATATTATTAATGATCCATATGAATAGCCATGAAATAGTTTTACAAGTAGATTTATTATATATGATTCTATTTTCAAAATATAAATACAAAAATCTAGTCATATATTTTTACCTTCTCAACAATTTATAAAATATTGTTCTATTTATGGGAATTTCTTTCCAATTACAATATGGCACAAAAAGAAAGAATAGGCCAAAATGGCTGGAATTCAAACAAAATAATTCCATGTAAAATAATATTAGTCAGTTCAAACTAAAATAATTTATGCATAATCTAGTAGTCCACAAAGACTAGAAATATAGGAATATACAATTCCATGTATAATCTTTCCTCCATCGTATATATAAAACACACAAATCAAACCAAACAAACATCAACCTAACGTTCTTACTACTCTTGAGTTTTAACCCTCTTTGAACAAAAACAATTGTATGAGAAATGGCTCCAAAAATGTGTTTGGTGATGATGATGGTGTTGGTATTGGTAACAATGGAATGTGGTCTAAAGGCAAGTAATATCCCTTGCTCTCTCTCACCACCGTCTCTCCCAGAGTACGCATTACGATTATACTTCTTTTCAAACTTTTTTTTCTTGATTAATATTGTTTGAATATTGATGTATGTATGTGGTCTTAATACAAAGGGATGAAGCAATACTGCCACAAGAAGGTGACACCACTATCTGCTTCAGAGATTGTACCTTCAAATGTGGCAATGGCATGGATTGCATGCACAATTGTTTGAAGAATTGCCCTCACTAAGACTGGTCTTTTTTCTAATTATCATACACAAAAACTCATATCTCTGATGACGATCCATGTGTTTTTTCTTCGACGATTTGAGTTTATATAAATAAGAATAATCAATTACTAGTAAAAGTTTTGTTTATTACAAACATGGCTGGAAGCACATGTTTTCATGGCTTCCCCTCAAGGCCGCTACTGCCACAAACAAACTATTTTCGAATGAAGAGACTAGAATCAATCCATGTCTTTCACAAAGAACAACAAGATTCACTCTCAAAGTAACACAAATGTAAAGAAAAGGGGTATGTAGAAATCAAAAATAAAGTTGGTAAACATAAGAATAACGAAAATGTAAACAAAGATTTAACTAAATAAAATTTTGATTGAAACTTGGACTGCCTCTTGACTTTTCGCACGTATTTGACTTAAGATGACACTCTTTTTTTGTCGAAAATGGACCAAGAAATCACTTATTTATGGCTTGGTTGAAGTTATTACTCAGCAAAGATAAAATAGATTTGGTTGGACACTTTTCGCAGCCAAGTAAATTGGAATATTATTGCCCTCTTGATAATCTTATGACCCGACATTTTTTTGGACGTCCTTGAGCTGATAAATTACCTTTGATTTCGCCACTTCTGAGAATTGCCAGAAGAGCAAGATCATCTTTCGTCACTTGAGTTTTGGAAATTTTTTGTTGTAAGTCTCCTTTTGATTTCTCGAATAGGGCGAAGATGCTATAAGCGACTTAGAAGGAGATGTTTAGGAGGGAGATTCTAGTGGTTCATTATGAGATTCAAGCTACTGATTCTTCAGAGGTTGATCTTGAACTCCTACACGAACTAGCAAACTGAGGAAAATGGGTCTATGTTGACAAAAGTAATGGTGTAATGTAATGAAAATAATCATTCGATGATAAAAGAATTTTCGTGTTCTTGTATAAACACGTTTCATGTTCTATGAAAATTTTATAAGCTCAGTTTGATGTTTCAGATTGCACATCTAAAAATCCTGTTTAACCGGATTTGTGGTTGGAGCTGTGTAGTGTGGACAAGTTGTGTGATTATGTAAACCTCATAAGTTTTAGACCGGATAAAACAGTTAAATCCACACAAGAAAACATGAATCTTGCCAAGTTTCTCAACATTAACACAAATTATCTTTCCATAATTAGTTATCATCTTAGAGTCCAGCTGGTTTGAGTTGAACCGCAATCCCTAAAATATACCCGGTCAGGAAGTCATTACAATTTTTGGTATAGAATTATAATTGAATATTTCTCTGGGGGAAACCCTTTAAAATACATAATAGTTTGCTAAAAGAATATACAAACCGTTTAAATTCTCCTAAATCATAATAGTTTCTTTTGGTAATAATGTTAAATGAAATCGTAATAGTGGCTAGAAAAATATTTGATTTTTTTTGACCCGTTAACACAAAATAAGAAATGGAAATATATTAACATTTCGTTCTTGTATGTAAGACTTACTTTCTTCTCAAACAACTTCAATCTCTTTACTAGAAACATATATCACATGAGTCTGACCTAACTGCACATGAAACTTATATTATTTTGATTAATCCAGATTAGCTTGTTGATGTTTACTCAATTTATTTGATCTTCTTCAAAAAAGCGGACAAGGGAGATTAATTTTTATATCACAAGTATATTTACATTTTGATTAATACATGATCATTTCTCACGAAAGCTTATACATCAAAAGAAAAAGTAGAAAGAAATGAAAAAATGGCAAAAAGGGAAATAGCAAACGGGGCTAAGCATTTTGGAACAATGTTTTTAGGGATATAATATATTCTTATAACTCTTTTTGATTATTTTGTAACCATGTTAATCTGCAGTCAAGTGTTGTTATTGTGACATTGTGTTTAACTATAAACTCATTCTTGCGTCGTTGAACATATTAAAAGTTGCGAAATTCCCTTTTCGGAAAGACTTTATCGCATAGCTGATTTTTGCAATAGAATTGAAGGCTATAAAGATGTTGATGATATGTTTTTCACATTTCGAGATATGTTATATCCCAAAGGCTCACAATGAAATTTCAGACACTCTGGCCAAGAGTGCACGTTTATTTCATAAAAAATTGTGTCTTGTTAGTTGTTTAATTTCGATCTGATTTCCCAGACCACAAAAAAAAACGGTGCTATTAATCCTTATGTTCAAATTAGCTGGTGGACCTATAATGGAAATTACCACTGCATATAACTTCTAAATACGTATAGTTTGTTTCAGTTTTAAATAAGTATATATTCAGTATATGTGTTTTGTTGTGTTAGGGGATTCAATAATGTTGCCTTTGGCATGGGCTAAAATTGGGACAAATGCATTTGTTTTTAGACTTACAATTTCGGCCAACAAAATAAAAATGAGTTTTTTTCGCAAATTTGACTCAAAACTCAAAGTCAAACACAAAACTAACATTTTTTGTCCTATTCATTCCACATATTTACATTATTTACGAAAATACCATTAATTTTTTTTTTCGAACATGTTTTTTTTTACTCTCTCAACCTCATCATCTTCAAGTATTTATAGGATTGCCATTGCCATCAATACCCCAACCACCATGAATAACCAATTTGAAGCTCTTAATGCACCTAAAATCGATTTACACTCTCTCTTTCTCAATTGTTTTGAACTAAAAACAACATCTCTTTCACTTTGTCTCGATATTCATCCAAAAACTCAAGCTTTTGATTCATTTTTTTTGTTGGTAGAGCCATTCAAGCATACTATTCTTGGTGGGTTACTTTCGTTTGAGGTTCTGAGTGGTTGAAGAAGACTTTGTGGGCTAAGAAAAATCATCTCACTAATTTAAGGTAATGAAATTGATTTTTTTTCAAGATCTGTTCGCATAGAAGACTTACCCGTAAGTCGTCTGGCTGTAGAAGACTTACGGGTAAATCTTCTGGTCAAACGGACGACTTACTTGTAAGTTGTCCAGCTTTGTTTGTTAAAAAAAATCTAGAGAATACCCTAGATGACTTACTAGTAAGTCGTCTTTGGGAAAAACGGGTTAGTTTTGCATTTGACCGAATTGTGTCAGATATTTTACTTTTCCTGGACGCCTTACCAGTAATTCATCTATGGGAAAACAAAAAATTCAATATTTTATTAAAGCTAGACAACTTATTTATAAGTCATCTCAGGTTACTTTTGCAATTGGAAAATAAAACTTAAATATTTAACTTTTCCCAGACGACTTACTCGGAAGTCGTGCAGTCAGACGATTTACTTGAAAGTCGTCCAGGATGAGCAAAGTCGTCCAAATTTTTTTCCGAGATTCTGGTCAAACTTTGCTTATCTCGGACGACTTTCTCGGCAGTCGTCTACCTGGACGACTTTCAAGTAAGTCGTCTGGGAAAAGTTAAATATTAAAGTTTTATTTTCGAATTGCAAACTAACCTGAGACGACTTACAGATAAGTCATATAGATTTAATAAAATATTTTTTTTTCCAGAGACGACCAGGAAAAATCAAATATCTGACACAATTCGGTCAAATGCAAAACTAAACCGTTTATCTTAGACGACTTACTGGTTAGTCATCTAGAATTATTATTTTTTAATAAACAAAGCTGGACGACTTACAAGTAAGTCGTCCCATTTAAAAGTCAATTGCAAAAATGACCTATTTGGACGGCTTGCCAATAAGTCGTCTATGTCTTCCAGACGACTTAGTAAACTTTCATTTTCTCTATGTTTACTAATGTGTTTTATTTTGAATTTTTTCAGATGATGCGTAAGTTACATGCCATGTATGGAGATTGGTTGTTGAAAGATTGCTATTGAGATTTGTGGTTGATAATTTCAAAGGAGCGAGAATATTTTTATTGAGTGAAGGTTCGACATATGCTGAACTTGTTGCAATGGCTCAAGAACATTATAACCTGGACATGAGCACCAAATATGTGGAGATAACCTACTCATTACCAACATAAATGATGCAGCCTCCAGACACCCCTCCTATTCATGTCAAGTTATAGACAAGTTTGAAACTTGCTCGAGATAACCAAAACACATGGAGTACGGCTTTGTGTATCAAGCCTTAGCAAGGTGGAAACATTTTCAGAGGAAAGGGAAGAAGATGGTGAAGCTGATGAAGCTGATGAATTTTTTGAAGAAGATGATGATGATGATTTGGTTGAAGATGAAAATCATGATGGGGAGGAAGATGATGAGGAGGAGGATGATGGGGATAAGGATGCTGATATCTCTATTGTTGCTGAAGCGGACGAGAATGGTGAGGATTACAGTGTTTATGGAAAAGTTAAATATGAGGATGAGAAAGAAAGATGATAATATGTGTTTTGAAGAATTCAAAAAGACATATGCTATTGAAAGAGAAAGATCGAATGATAACAGTATCTATGTCAACCTGAGTTTTGTTAGCAAGGATGCACTGCTTTCAGAGCTGCGGTTGACAACAGTGAGGCGGAAGTTCTCCTTCAAAATATACAAGTCAACGAAAACTCTCCTTATGACAACATGTCGGGTGAGTGGTTGTAGATGGAAGATCAGAGCGAGTGTGAAACATGGGACAAACACGTTTTGGGTAACAAAGTATGTGGAAACACATACATTCTCAGTGGGAGACTGAATCTCTAAGCGGAGACACTGTACTCCGAAGTATGTTGGTAGGCTTTTCATTGATCGTGTTGGAATCATTGATTGGTTGAATCCGCAACCTATCACTGATGCAATGAAGAACATGTTTGGCATGACGCTTGATTACACCACTTCATACAAAGCACTGTTATATGCACAAACATTGGTGAGAGGATCAGCAAAAGATGATATTCGCGTCTGCCATCATATCTCGAGCAAATCTCCTTAGAAAATCCCCAAATTCTATCACGGCTATAGAACTTGATTCTATCAATAGATTTAAGTACCTATTTCTCTCTTTTGGAGCTTCTATCAATGGTTTTAAGTATCAGAGAAGGGTCATTGTGGTGGATGAGACTCACCTAAGTGAGAAGTATGGAGGTGTTATGTTAGTTGCAGCCGTACAAGATGAGAATTTTCAGATATTTCCATTGGCTTTTGAGATCAGAGATGCTGAAGATGAACCTTCTTGTGAATGATTTTTCACAAAATTGGGTAGTTGTGTATCTGATGAGCAGCCTCTGGTGATAGTCTCCGACCAGCACACAACCATTAAAAGTGTGTGTGATAAGGTATTTGGGCAACCCGAAGAATATGTTATTATCACCTTCAATATAACATTGTCAAAAAGTATAAAGGGAAACATCTCTTGTACTTGGTGAAATGTGCTGCTTATGCTCATACGGTTTTAGATTTTTATCGGTACATGGCTGAGATACGGAGTGCAAACCTAGACCTTGAAACGTATTTGGAGAATGCCAACGTCAGCCTATGGTCAAGGGTTTATTGTCATGGGGACATGTACAACATAAAAAAACAACATTGCTGAACCTATTAATTCCGCATTGAAGCGAGATAGAGAATTTCCGATTCAGTTCCTGTTAGAGTTCATAAGGGAGAAGCTAGGGAAGTGGTTTTGGAAAAGGAGAGATGATGCTTTGAGTCTCCCAACTCACCATAGTCGGGGTGTTGAACTCTTGCTTGTTGTTCGATCGGAGATAGCAGATACGATGAGGGTCCAACCAATTGATGGATGGCGATTCTTTGTGAAAGGTAGCAAAATGGATTGTGTGGTTAATTTGAAACATGGAAAGTGTGATTGTGGTGTCTATGCAGTGGAGAAAATACCTTGCTCTCATGCTATAGCTGCTGGAACATATGCTGGTTTGCATATCTCCACATTTGTATGTCCAGTGTACTCCAAGGATTATTTGTTTGCAGGGTACTCAGAGAATATATATCCTTGTGTAACAAGTTGAGGAACGCACATGCTTTCCTCTGGATGTAAAGCGTGTTCCGGAGAGACATAATAAATCAAGATGGCAATCTTGGTTGGAGCTATCCAGGATGAGAGGATGCAAACTCCGGAAGCAACACATGGTTTATAGATGCTCTAAGTGCAAGGAAAATGGTCATACAAAACCACAATGTAAGAAATAACGTGGACGACCTTCTAGTAAGTCGTCCAGAAAACCTTCAAATTAGTCGTCCAAGGTTTATTCTTCCACAAGACCTTCAATTCACATTCACTTACCCAACTTCTCTGGCTTAGGAAGTTAGTCATCTAGTGTTTAGTCTTCTAGAAGACCTTCAAGTAAGTCTTCCAGAAGACCTTAAAGTTAGTTGTCCATGATTTATTCTTCCACAAGACCTTCAAGTTATTCATCTAGTGTTTAGTCTTCCAGAAGATCTTCAAGTAAGTCGTCCAGAAGACCTTAAAGTTAGTCGTCCAGGGTTTATTCTTCCACAAGACCTTCAAGTTAGTCGTCTAGTGTTTAGTCTTCCAGAAGACCTTCAAGTTAGTCTTCCAAAAGACCTTCAAATTAGTCGTCTAGTGTTTAGTTTATGTATTAAGAATTTGTGTTATGAACTTATGTGTGTCAACTTCTTTGTCGAATTGCACTACCAGTATTAACAAATTTAAGAAGGTCTTACCCTCTATATTATCCGAAAGGTTCCAAAAGGTCACTGCACGAAGACTTTCCAGACGACTTATAGTTAAGTCGTCCAACATTCCAGATGACTTAATTTTCAATATTCTGCGAAGTCTTCTGTGCAGAAGATAGGTTACAAAAAATACAGATAGGTTACAAAAAATACAAATCAAGTTCAACTACACACATCAGCCTAATTTATCATGCATCATACGATCCCAGGTTTTCATTATTGTCCACGTTTGTATTGACCCAAGTATCGATGACTTCCCAGCAATCCATGGTCCACTTCCACGGTCTTTGATTAAACATGACTTTAATTATGTTCTCCGCGGCCGAGTCCTTAACATCAGAGTCCCATTTTGAAAACATTTCACCAATGTCCTTCAGAACAAAGTTGATCACCGTAGTCTGCAGTAAATAAAAGATATGAACTTAGATATTTGACGGATTAAGAAAGATGGAAAGAAAAATCTTCCAAGATGACTTATAATTAAGTCTTCTACTAAGTCATCTAGCTAGAAGACTTTACAGACGACTTAATTATAAGTCTTCTACTAAGTCGTCCAGCTGGAAGATTTTCTAGACGACTTAATTATATGTCTTCTACTTAGTCGTCTAGCTGGAAGACTTACCAGACGACTTAATTATAAGTCTTATACTAAGTCATCCAGAAGGAAGACTTTCTTGACGACTTAATTATAAGTTTTCTATGAAGTCTTTTGGATTGAAGTAAATAACTGTCTGCAGATAGCATCTCTAAAGAATATGTGTCATTTACCACTCATGTAAGCCAGTATCGGTGAATACAGTCTCTTTGGTATGGGATTACCAAAATTAGCACCCAATTCCGGCAGAGCTCTGTACACCCAGATCTGGAGAGCTTGTATAAACCCATCAATAGTGTAACAACCCGAAATATCTTTGCCCTTCACAGAGTCCATTAGCACCTTAAACGCGACTCTCCCCCATGGATAATTCTCAAACCGTTCTAACTCCATCACTAGCCTTGCCAGACTAACCCTTGTAGCAGTTGAATACTTTCTCCCTTCAATGTATCCATTGAAGATGGCAAGGTACCCGAGCCGCTTGCGATCATCCCGAGACTACCCTTCGCATCTCTCAAGTGATGCTATTATCTGCTCAGTAGATGGCCTAGCTTCGACATGAACTCCCAACATCCCTCAGGAAGAAGCCAACTCCTTTGTAACAACGCACTTCGGTCTCTCAAGGTCCTCGATGTACTCGTAGTTTAGACCAGTGATGTTTTCAAACCCTAACAATGAAAACCTCACAGGTTGTGGACCAACGAGACTCTACAGCTCATACTCTTTCTTTATGTCCAGCTGAAAACCGAGCATGTAGTGAACAAGCCTTGAAGCCCAAGAAAATCCTAGCTCTTTGAACTTGATGAAAACTCCCAACTTCGACTCCTTCAGCTTTCATATTTGTCACCATGAAGAGCTTTCTTAAAGCAGTATACAACTTTGAACAATCCGTATGATACGAAATATCTTTCATTGCAGGGGGCTCTTCCCCTAATGTATGTAACCTACGAGGGAGTTTTGGAATATCCATTTTTTGTTTGCAAAACAATCAAAGACAAGAATCTCAAACACAAAACCATCTAGTATAACATTTTAATTATAAGTCTTGAAGACTTTCCAAACAACTTATAATTAAGTCGTCTGGCAAGTCTTCCAAGACTTCTAGTAGAACATTTTTAAAGCCGACTTGAAAATTTGGAGAAGATATAGTCGCCTTTGACACAACGGTTATAGATCTGCAAAAATAGACGTGAAAAAAGAAGCGCGGTGAGAACGAGTATAAAAATTGATAGAGACAGCGTTTTATGTTCATCTTTTCCTCAATCTACACTCGACAGTAAGAGATATAACTTACCGGCAGCGGATTTAAACGAGACACCTATGAGAGAAACGAGGATAGGGTTTACATAGAAACGATGCTAGGGTTTCCTCAGAAACGATGCTAGGGTTTCCTCTCAGATCTGAAATAGAGGAAGCAGCAGTGAGAATGGTGGTGAGAACGACAATGATAACGGTGGAGAGATAGTCGGCGGTGAGAAAGATAAATTAGAGAGAATCGACGGAAATGGCCTTCGAAATTGTCTTTGAGAGAAATAGCGTTAGGATTTTCTGAATTTTGCAAAAAATAAATAATAAAAACATCTTATATATATGTTCGGTAAATAATCCGGTTAGGTTTAAAAGTACATTGGTAAAATAGTAAAATTAAAGATTCGGTCCGGTTTGGACGACTTACTCATAAGTCGTCTACTGTAAATATATTCACTAGACGACTTACTAGTAAGTCATCCCAGAGTCATAGACCCTAAATTTAACCCATAAACTAAATTGATTAAATTAACTAACTAACCAAGTTATAAAATCAAATTATACTTAAATATTGTTTACTATAAACAGAAATAAACACACTTAGGTCAATTTTAATATTTTTCAAAAAAACATTTATGCTTTCCAAAATCTAACCCTAAAAACACATACAATACTACAACATATGTTGGCAAAACCTAAACCAAAGAATATTATGACTCACTAATTTCACTCATTTATGTTGAAAACAATAAACGTTTGTTATATCGTAATTTATATCTCTTAAAACATATATTAATTACATGATTTCAATTTTTCACTTATCAATTTTTTTTACAAAACTTTTAAATTATTTTTAAGAAGAACTATACTAGACGACTTTCAAATACGTCGTCTGGATGACTTACTTGAAAGTCATCGGACATAAGACTTTGCGGGGGTTAGAAACGGAAGAAAATTTTGGTTTTTTGTTTGTTCACAAGAGGCTGGTTGTAATTTCAATAGCCTTTTAGGTTATTTTTGCATTTGATTCAAGTTTGGGTTTATTTTTGAATTTGAAATCAAGTTGCGAGTCATATTTGGTAATTCTCCCTATTCTTATTTTTGATTATTTTATACTTGCTAAATATATAGTACTTTTCAGGAGTTAGTATTTAATATTATCTTAATTAGTTAATTTAGTTTTTAATATTATCTTATTTCGTTAATTACTTTTACTATAATTTAATTATTGTCAAAACTATCGTCTGGGAAAAATGCGATTTGGTATGCACTCAAATCACATCTCTTCTTATCTCATTTGTTATGCACTCAAACCACATCGCTTTCCCTTTCTTTAAAAATTCATCCAAAATACTTAAGATTTTGATGAAACCTTAGGTAACGAGAGAAGACTTAGAAATCTTCTCTCGGAAGACTTCTAGAGAAGTCTTCTCTGAAAAAGTCAAATATTGTCAATTGCAAAAGTAACCCAGACAAACTTTTGACGATGATGAGAAGACTTCATGATATAGAAAAGAGACTTCCCTAGAAGTCTTCTACAAAAGTCAAATTTTTGACAAACTTCAATCAGTTGCAAAACTAATCTGTTTATCTGTCTTCTCTCGGAATTTCGAGAATTTTTCAAATTCAAAAGTAAGCCAATATTTTAAAAGGAAGACTTCTTAAGAAGTCTAAATATTTTAAAAGGGAGACTTCTCAAGATGCCTTCTGTAGAGTAGACTTCTTAAGAAGTCTTCCTTCATAAATTTGGAATTGCAAAAATGACCTAAACAGAAGACTTCTTTGGAAGTCTTCTCTAGGAAAATTTCTTAGGAAGTCTTCTTAAGAAGTCTTCCACGTCAATCTTTATTAAACTTTGTGGGAACCGAAATTTGCACTGTCGATTTCCGTTGAATTAGGAACGTAGGGTAAAACCTAGTTTCCCAGAGGTCCCATATATCTGCTAAACCACACGCCAATCAGTTAGAATACAAAGTAAATATCGAAAAGCAAAGTATGAATCGAAAAGAGAGCGAATAGATGTCTTATTCCGAATTTGCGTATGAGCGTTTACAACAGAATATGAGCCTCGGCTAGGAGAGCTGTTGGCAAGATCCCTAGCTCTTATAACCTAAGACAGCAAAACCCTAGTTGAGTCGCAACTCGAATAACAAAAACGGAAAGTTGCCCAAATGCTCTAAGTGCTAAGGTATGTTTGCTCTTGGAGATTTTCGCGTGTCCTCAGCATCATCAACCTTGAAGTCCTTATATACTTCTATAGAGGCGGTTTGCTCTTTCCCCTTCTGCCCTTGGTCGAATTTATCGCTTTGCGGAAATATTACTTTTTTTCCTCGATCTTCAAGATTATCTTCGGAAACTTAACATTTATCCTCCGATCTTGACATTTATCTTCCAAACTTAACATTTATCCCTTCCTACAAAATAAAAGATAAACCGTCACAAATTTTGGGCTTGACTTCGGATAAAATCGCGAGTGGGCCTTTGGCCGAGCTTTGGGCCTCGTCAGGCTGTTTTCTGACATAGGCGTTTCTAGATTTAATCAAAATAGCATTGTTACAACGACGTCTTCCTAGATTTAGTATCTTTTGTATGGGGCGTATGACTCTAGGTGTTTAGTTAACCGTTTCCGTCTCATACGATTTACCCGATCCTTTCTCGCGAAAGTGAGTTCTTTCGGTAAAGTTCCAATGTCAATCCCGATCGAGACGGAACAAAGATAAGGTTAATCAAGTATCAATAGGGGGAGTCAACGAGGACGCGGTGAAAATGGATTGATTGATCCGACTTTCTGAACGAGCAAATTGGATTGCTCGTGCCACCAAACTCGACCGTATGGCTAGTTGGTTGGTCTGTGCCGTCCAACTTGCCATACGCGTGAGTTGGTCGGTCTGGGCCGTCCAACTTGCCATATGGGCAATTTGGTCGGTCCAAGCCGTCCAACTCGCCATATGGGCGAGTTGGTCGGTCCGAGCCGTCCAACTCGCCATACGGGCGAGTTGGTCGGTTTGAGCCGTCTAACTCGCCATACGGGCGAATTGGTCGGTCTGAGCCGTCCAACTCGCCATACGGACGAGTTGGTCGGTCCAAGCCATCCAATTGCCATACATGCGAGTTGGTCGGTCCGAGCCGTCCAACTCTCCATACGGGCCAGTTGGTTAGTCCTTTCCGTCGAACTCGCCCGTATGGCGAGTTGGTTGTTCTGAGCCGTCCAACTCACCATACGGGCAAGTTGGTTGGTCTGAGCCGTTCAACTCGCCATATGGGCGAGTTGGTTGGTCTAAGCCTTTTAACTTGCCCATATGGTGAGTTGGTCGGCCCATATGGCGAGTTGGTCGGCCCATGTGGCTTGATTTGCCCGTTTGACAAGCTGGACGTCTTGCTCGGCCTTCTTCTCCGTCCGGGGAGTTAGAAGATCGAGTCTTCTAGTCGTTTCGTTGTATTGCCATTCAGGGATATGTTTTCCCTTTTTCGAGGCATTATCTCTTTCTTACACAAAGAGCGTATTTTCCCGGTAGGTTCCGGACGTTGATTCCGTCGTAACCGATTTTGACCGCAACAGTTATCCCCCAGCTTGTCAGAACTGTAATGTTCTAGCGAGCGTTTTAAGCGTATTGGATGAATTAGGCTGAATCCGACGTCCGAAGCCTCGAGGTGAAATAGTGAATTCTTTCTTTTACAAGTATGTGGAATAGTTTCACAGATTCTTCACACTTTCACAAAATCTTTTAAGAATCAAAAGATTTTCTCTTCTCTTTCATTCCTTTGATAAAAAAGAAAGTTATGTCTTCCAGAAGAAAGGTTTCCTCAAAGTCTCGTGAAGACCATTCTGTCCCTCATGGTTCTAGCTCGCAATGCAACGATGCTGTACCAAAAGTGGAATTCTCGGCTCACTTGGTCGACCCTGAAGAAGCTGAGGCATATTGGGTGGCCAATGGAGACGTGAAACCCCCCAAACCAGGTATGTGGGGCTTGCCTCGGTTTCAAGCCAACCCCATATATGGTTGTCCAAGAAAAAGTTGTCCGAATGGGCTGGATACCATCCGGAGCCACTGTCAAGTTCCTGAATTGGTCGAGTTTCATCTTGCGGAGGCTGGAGAGGTTGCTGAGTCTCTGCCCGAGGGTTATTTTACGTGTTATGAGGTGTACTTGACGCAATGTCATTTGTGGTTTCCTATTCTCGAGGCCATAGCGCGACTTCTCGATTGTTCCAAAATATCAATTAGTCAAATAAACCTGTGTGGTCTTCAGCATATTGTCGGGATCCTTGTGCTGAGTTACGAGCTGGTTATAACCCTTGACGCCAACCATCTCGACGTTTTCCTTAAACCAATCAGGAAGTCACCATTATTCAGTTGAGGCCCCGGTTGGAGATGCCGATCATATGAGAATTTGTGTCGAACTATCATGAATGGCGGAAGCACTTCTTTTTTGTGCCTCCCGGTCTTTAGGACTAGATGGGGTCTAAAAGGTAACCTTGGCCAAGTGTAGCCCCTTTTTCTCTCCTCCTCCCCCTTTTGGTTTCGGCGAAGTTTGATTTCTAATATGTTTTGTTTACTTTTCGTTTTCATAGACCAATCCTTCTCCTCCGAGTTCGTGCGGTCTTGTTACAATCCGAGACTTGCTTCGCGGTCGCTCGTGTTTTTGGGCAACGTTTAACCCGAAAAGGGTCCGTCGTGGTTTTGTTTTCCATCGTTCTCGGCACCGGCCATATCTACCGGTTGAGGAAGGATCAAAGGCGTCCATGGACGGATTTTTTCTGTGCACAGCTCGCACCAGAGAAAAAAGATCAAAGAATCGGAAGGACATACAGATCGTTGTGGAGGATGAAGTGGTTAACGAGTGGTGGTCCTCCGATAATATACTAAGGGATTTTCTGAATAGTCAGGTAGGCGGAAGTAGTGGCGAACGGAACGATCTCGATGAGCTTCTTGGTTTTGATTATCCTCCGGGTGCAGGTGGATAGAGTGAGGCCCCGAAGTTTGCCAAAAAATCGCGAATGGTCAATGAGGTAAGCTTTTATTGTCCTTTTTCGAGGGAACATTTTTTTCTTGACTTCCAGATGTTTCACGGGGTCTCCTTATGATGAACCGAGTTTTTGACGCAAGCTGTCAGGAGGCATGCATGGCTCAGTTCAGGGCCGAGACAGCCAATAATGAGATCGCTCGTTTGAGAGATGAGCTGTAAAGTTCCCGTCGTCGTGAGAGGGAATCGGTCTCGACGGAGGTTCGTTGTGCCTACAGGAGAGGGAAGAGAGAAATGGCCGAGGTCATGAAAACCCATCGTAAAAAGTTCTCGTATGAGTTCGAGGAGCTTACAAAGGGCTACAAGGACTTTGGGGATTATTGCGAGTGCCGCGGTGCTGTGGGCGAGTTATAACTCACGCATGCTTCTGATTATTTGTTTGGTAATGAATATGCAAGGCAGGCCGGGCGCATGAACAAGAGGGATAGAGACTTCGCGGTTCCTCAGATAGAAGAGAGGATTTGGCAACAGTGTGACCTGATTCCTGTTTATCCTGACACGGTGGAGGCCAAGGTGGGGAATACCGAAGAGACAGGTGAGGTAAACCTGCCGACGGCTCCTCTAGATGTCAACGATTATTCGCTTGGTAGATCGATGACCGAATGCTTTGATTTTGATGAATAATTGCGAGGTTGCGAATGATTTGAGAATGCTTCTCTTTTATATTATTGGACTTTTCTGTTTTGTTCGTTTGTCGGCCGAATGTGGTCGTATGTAGCGGGATTGGCCGGGTGTGGCCTTGAATCCCTATATTTTATTAACTGTTATGCGAACAGTGTATGTTATGATAAGTGGGTGTTTTTAGAAATATATTTGTGATTTTTTTAGTGTTGAAAGAAAACTTGAGTTGTTCTCGACTTCCTCTTTCTTTTTCGGATCATCCTATTCGTTGTTCATGCGAGATGTTCGAGGGGTTTTCGAAGTTTTGGGAACGTTTAGATACGGATGAAGAGACATGATCTCGTATCTTTTGATATCATGCCTTGGGACTTTAGAAACCAGTGTGTTGGGTTTAGGGCAAGACCTAGGTTTACTTTTGGTTTAAGGCTTTGCGATGACTAATCAGTTTTCATTTTGCCTGTTTTCGATTTAAACCTGACTCCGTTCCGATTTATAGTCTGCGATAGGTTCTCGGCTTATATGACTTGTTTGGTAGGAGTCGAGCATCCCTTCAGGGAAAATTTTCAAGTCTCCCAAAAGTACAGACAAAAATTTTGGATTTCTTTTATAGCCTGCTGTTTATCCTATTCGGATGTGAGAGGATCTGTCCTTAAGACAGAGATGTGTGCGTTTGTTTAAGATGGCTAAAGTTCTCGGTGGGCCAATCGCCGAGTTTTTTTGTAGTTGCGATTTGACTAGGGTTTATTCTCGAAAATTCAGACGACGTCTCGCCTATTTTTTTCGAAATCTCACTTTGCGTAAGTAATGCTTTGAAGCGCAGTGAACCAGGATCTCGTGCTTTGGTCGGGATTCGATGACTCGACCAAGATGACGTGGTGTTGAGTTGATCCATTTCGAGGCAGAATGATTTTTTTGCGAGTTTCCATTTCTGGGATGGTGCGATAATCGTTTTTCTCGTGTATGGATGTATATCATAGTCTTTCTTTACGGATGATAGATCAATTTACGAATTTATAAAGAAGTCTTTATTGAAAAAGTTTTGAAAATCTCGAGTACAATGCATCGAAAAATTTATTTCTGAATGTGGAAATATACGAGTGTTTGTATATGTACCCACTCCTCTCCCCTTTTAGAGAGGGAGATAGCTGAGATCGTCTTTTAGCGAGCTGCCTACGTACCTCTTTCGAGGATCAAGCCATCTCGTAGTTTTGTTTATTTGGGCGAGTATGTTTACTCGGCCGTCGTGTTTGTGTCCACTGCGTCAGTTGCCGAGTCGACGTCTTCCATTGTATTTGTCTTTTTTGATGGGATGGACGCGACGGGCGCTGGAACTGGTTGTTCGCTGGCCGTTGCTAGGATCGACGGTTCTGGGTCGTCTTTGTCCAAAGTACTTTCGTCTGACGCCTAGGCTATCTTCGGGCGCTTGGTTTTTGTCATTGCGGTGTTCATGACTGGTCTTAGCTTGTGCTCGACCAGGAAGTAGCATCTCGACTGCTTCTAGTAGCCCCAAATTACTGCCTTCATGGCGTTCAGCCAAGGCGTGCCCATGATGACGTTGTAAATGGCTGGTTGGTGGAAGACCGCAAAGTCGACGATCTTGGTGACTTCTTTCGCCGAAAAGGGTAACTTGATAGATCTGAGGGTCATTGATGTTGTGCCAGAGAAACCGGTTAGCGGCTTAGGAGATGGTACAACTTCGCCTAACTCGATGTTCATCTGTTTTAGAGTGTCGCGAAATTTGACGTTGACTGTGCTTCTGATATCGATGAGAACCCTAGCGACCTCGAGATCTCTTATTACGAGATCGATTACGAGTGGATCGCAGTGTGGCTGGTTGATTCCTCCGGCTTCTTCTTCGTCGAAAGTGATTGCTCCTTTCAGAGTGTCATTGATCGTGGGCCAGATTGTCAAATTCGCGCTTGTCTCTGCTTTGCGCTGATAGGCTTTGATGGCCAAGACGGTGTCGCTGCAGAACTTTGACCCGCCGATGATCATGCTCATCCTGCGACGGTTGCTGTTGTTGCCCTTATCGTCCTTCCTTCTTCCGCACTTTTCTCTCGACTGGTCCCTTTGGGAAGGTTTCTCCGTTTGAGGAGTCCTGTCATTTTTCGGGGGAGGGGGGGGGGAATCCGGAGAGCAGCTTCGCGGCTAATCTCTCGCCGAGAACTTTGCAGTTAATGGTCGAGTATCCGCGCGTTTGGTGACAGTCGCAGAAGGCATTTTCGTCGTAATTCCTTTTGACTGTGCTTTCGTCGTAATTCCTATTTATTCCTCTCCCTGGGAAGAGCTCCAGAGATATTTGTAAGAGGTTTCTCGATCTATGAAAATCGAATATTGTTTAAGAAATTCCGAGGTGAGCTGGCGGAAGCTTCCGATTGAGTTTCGCTTGAGGCGAGAGAGCTAGTCTAGCGCTGCTCCGCGGAAGTTTTCTACGCAGAGGCGGCATTCGCCAGCGTCCCTCTCGTTTTCTCTGAATCTGGTTCTACCCATCGCGACCTGAAAAGCCTGTATGTGTGCCTTAGGATCAGTAGTTCCGTCATACGGCATCACTTTGACCTTCCCAGGATCCGAAACCCTAGTTTCGGTGATACGAGTAGTAAAGGGCGTTTTACGAGCCTCTTTGAGCAGCAGATCGATCTCCGGTACGGTGCTAGTAGTGTGGTGGATTTGAGACTTCACCGCCCTGACTTTGGCCACCGTATTCATGAGATCATCGCGGAGATCACGGATTTCGGAGCTCTTGCTAGCAGATTTCCAACTTTGTCGGCGTTTGCTGCGAGTGCTCCAAGTTTGCTCCTCGGGCAGTTCTTCCGGTTGTTTCTAGAAGATAGCTTCTTCTTCTTCTTTGTTCATAGGGTCGTCAAACTGGGACTCATCCCGAGTTGTTCGAGTCCCTTTGCAGCGGGGATGTATGTCTTCGTCTTTGTCCATAGGTTCGGACTGACTGCTAGATTCCACATCAACGTGTTTGACTTCTCGTTCTTCTTAATCTTCCTCGGTAGGAGGAAAGTCTCCCGGATTTTTCCGTGTCGGCGCGGGGGTTACCTCATTAGGGTTTTGTCCAGACGGTTTGCCTTGTGCGTTGTCGGACCGGTCCAAAGGTGTTGCAAAGTCGAGTCTTCTTCCGCGGATTCGGGTTTTTCCTTGCGGAAAGATGGCCTTGTTTCTTGCTGTTAGGGTTTCAACCTGTTTAGCGAGGGAATGCATAACCCTATCCTGTGCCCCCGACTTCTTCTTGAAAGTCGAGAACATTTTCTTCACCTCCTCGAACGCTGTAGTGTTTGCTTCAGCGTTGACCGCAGTGACGTTCGTCGCTGGAGTGTTTTCAACATTTCCATCGACGACATTATCGTCAAGAGGCTGTTGGTTGTTGAGATCTGACATGGTTTGACTGAGCGTTGATGGCTGAGAGTTAGATTGATCCGTACCCCCCCTCCCTCTAGCGCCAAACTGTGAGAACCAAAATTCGCACAGTCAATTTCCGTTGAATTAGGAACGCAGGGTAAACCCTAGTTTCCCAGAGGTCCCGGATATCTGCCAAACCACACGCCAATCAGCCAGAATACAAAGTAAATATCGAAAAGCAAAGTACGAATCAAAAAGAGAGTGAATAGATGTCTTATTCTGACTTTGCGTATGAGCGTTTACAACGGGATAGAAGCCTCGGCTATGAGATATGTCAGCAAGATCCCTAGTTCTTATAACCTAAGACTGCAAAAGCCTAGCTGAGTCGCGGCTCGAATAACAAAAACGGAAAGTTTCCTAAATGCTCTAAGTGCTAAGCTATGTTTGCTCTCAGTGGAGATTTTCGTTTGTCCTCTGCATCATCACCCTTGAAGTCCTTATATACTCCTCGAGAGGCGGTTTGCTCTTTTTCCTTCTGCACTTGGTTGAATTTATCGTTTTGCAAAGATATTCCTTTTTTTCCTTGATCTTCAAGATTATCTTCAGAAACTTAACATTTGTTCCCGATCTTGACATTTATCTTCTGAACTTAACATTTATCCCTTCCAACAAAATGAAAGATAAACCGTCACAAAGTTTGGGCTTGACTTTGGATAAAATCGCGAGTGAGCCTTTGGCCGAGCTTTAGACCTCGTTGGGGCGTTTTCAGACTATTTTATCAAAATAACATTGCTAAAACGACGTCGTCCAAGAGTTAGAATCTTTCGTATGGGGCGTATGAATCTAGGTGTTGAGTTAACCGTTTCCGTCTCATACGATTTACCCGATCATTCTCGAGAAAGCGAGTTCTTTCGGTAAAGTTCCATTGTCAATCCTGATTGAGATGAAACAAAGATAAATGTGATCAAGTATCGAGAGGGGGAGTTAACGAGGACGAGGTGAAAATGGATTGATTGATCTGACTTGCCGAATGAGCGAATCGGATTGCTCGTGCTACCTAACTCGCTCGTATGACGAGTTGGTCAGTCCTTGTCATCTAACTCGCTATACGGGCAAGTTGGTCGTTCTGAGCCGTCCAACTCGCCATAAGGGCGAGTTGGTCGATCCTTGCCGTTCAACAAGCTGGACGTCTTTCTCGGTCATGTTCTCCGTCCGTGGAGTTAGATGATCGAGTCTTCTAGTAGTTTCTTCGTATTGCCGTTCGGGGATATGTTTTCCCTTTTTCGAGACATTATCTCTTTCTTAAACAAATAGCGTATTTTCCCGATAAGTTTCAGACGTTGATTCCGTCGTAACCAATTTTGACCCCAACAAACTTCAATTTTCTCAAAACTCAAAACGTTATTTTAATATTTTCTTGTAAATTAATGTGTATTAGTCAATATTGGGGCTCCTTAGTGAAATTCATAACTTAAATGATGAAAATTATGAGGTTACAAACTGTTTATGTTTCCAAAATGTTTCTAGCTAAACGTAAAAGACTTCTTAAGAAGTCTCTGTGAGAAGACTTACGGAAGACTTCTTATGAATTCTTCTACGAATTTTTTTTAACTCGATGTTCTATGTTTGCTAATGTCACTACAAGAAATTAAGGTATATTCCGATGGAGACACACTTCCTCGGAATATACCGACGCAATTCCGACGATATTCCGAGGAATACATATTTCGTCGGTATAAATAGAGAAATTTCCGAGGACCATTATTTCGTCGGTTTTTTCCGACGAAATTTTGACGATAGTTTATCCGTTAAAGAGCCGTTGTGGGATTTGAAAAATTCTGATAGAATTCCGAGGATCCGTCGAAATTTTGTCGGAATTGTCGACATCATTTCATCTATAAATACAAGCACCTCTCACCCTTTTCTTTCACTCAATATTTTCATCTTTTCACTTACTTTACACACGAAACATATTCAAAAACCATGTCTTCTTCAAATTATTATCGTTCTTGGATGGATCGACCTCATTTGGATCCTAACACGATATTGGTTACGGATGAATATCAATAAGGTATAACTGAATTCATGGGGCTAGTTCAACTACAACCGGAAGGAAAAACGGGTATGTTAAGATGTCTTTAGTCTACTTGTAAAAATAAAAAAAGTTATAAAAGAGTGGGATGTTTGGACGCATCTATATTTGAATGGGTTTACATGTTATTTTGTATATAAAATCTATTTTTGATTTATTAAATCTGTTTTTATATTTACAAAACTAATTTTATATTTATGAAAACATTTTTCATATTTATAAAATGTTTTTTGTATTTATAAAAACGTTTATTGTATTTATTAAAACTTTTTTTGTATTTATAAAAACATTTTTCATATTTATAAAACGTTTTTGTATATAAAATCTATTTTTGGATTTATTAAATCCGTTTTATATTTATAAGACTATTTTTATATTTATAAAAACGTTTTTATATTTATAAAACTCTTTTTATATTTATAAAATGTTATTTGTATATAAAATCTATTTTTAGATTTTTATATGTATAAACTGATTTTTATATTTATTAAAATGATATTTTGTTTATTTCATTTAAAAAGAGTTTAACTGGATTTGCCACATTTTAAAACTATTTGTAAAACTTTGTTTTACAAATAGGTCTAGTGGCGAGAACCAGACAAGGCGTCGTCGTTCCGTACCACGAAGTTGTAGTGGTACGACATTCCACTCTCAGGCTTCTTCATCGTCCCAAAACCAAGCTGCGGACGATTTTCCTTACCCTCTCGCTCTTCTGGTTGTTCCGGGAACCATGTCTGTTGAACAGTTAGTTCAACAGCTGTGTCGAGAACATCTTCACGTTCTCACTCTGTATCCACATGGAAGACATCAAACTTGGTAAACAAACTTTTTTTTTCGTTTTTATCATTTTATTTCATTATATTTTTTGTCTTCATTCTTATTTTTTTCTTATCTTAGGTTCGACTGGTCGGGAAACGGGATCAGCCCATTCATCAACCGGATGATGTACTCGACCCTCAAGAAGAGATATCCTACCTTCACCAGCTTCCCTCCTGAGGAACATGAGATGTGGTTCTGTCAGTTTGCAGTAATTTTTAATTTTTTTAACTTATATTTTAAATCTTTAACATAAATTTTCTACTAATTGTGTATTTTTTTCAGCAAGAATTCAACTGGAATCCTGATTACACAAACTTCATCCATATTTCTTTCCACCATAAAGTCATGGATAATTATGGGAAGCAGATCTATGAGTGGAAGCAGAAGTGAAACATAGGAAAGACACTGAAATTGATTAACGAGACGGTGTGGGCCGAGTTGATACAACATTGGGAAAAGACCGAGACACAAGACCGAGCGGTGACCAACTCCGGCAACCGCAAGATCGAGCATCTCGGGAAGGGCATGTACAAGCACAACTTGGATGCCCAGAGTATTCACACTTTCGAAGATCGAATGGTAAGTTGAATCTATTTTTTATTTCAATTCTTTAAACACTTTTATTTCAATTTTAATGCATTTCTTAAAATTTCTAATGTTTATTTTCAACAAATGTTTTTCTTAAGCGGAAGAAAATGATGGTGAGTCGTTGATGATCTCGCCCTAATGAGGATGGCGTATACCAACAAAAAGACCGGTAAGATTTCTGATGGCCTGGTGAAGGAAATAGTTGACCTGGTCTAAAACCAGAAGGACGAAGAAGAGTTCTGCCTATCTCAGCTTCTCTCTGATGAGGACGCCACTACAGATGCTTCCACCAACATCTCTCGAGTTCAAATCAATGAACTCGTTAAATCGGTAAAATCTTCATTTTAATTTTTACTATATTTTTATTTCTTTATCTTTTATTACTACTAAATTTTTTATGTTTTCTCTTTCAAGTGGTTCCAAAGAGAAAAGGCGTTTGGTGGGTTTGGGTCGTCAATTCCCGTCGGTTGCTTCTTCTTCATCAGCGTCTTCTGTTGATCCGACACTTATGGCGCAACTACATAACAAGGGTGATCGCATATCAGCATTGGAGACTCAGAACAACACCATTCTTGCTCAGATGGCTGCGCAACAAGCTGAAGTGGAAACAACGAAGAGGATGAATGTACAGATGATGGATATGATGAAAAGGATGTTCCCGACTGAGTTTTAGTTTGTGTTTTTTTAGTAAAAATTTAAATGTTTTCTTTTATTTTGTAAAACTTTTTAATATTATAATATATTTTTTATTTCAGATTTAATTTTATTTTTAAAAATTAAATTCAAAATACCAAATATATTAAAAATTAATCATTTTTCAAAACAAATATTAGATTCGGAATGTTCCGAGGAAAAGGGTCCCTCAGAAATTTCCGAGGGAAGCAAGCCTCAGAAATTTCCGAGGGAAGCATGCCTCAGAAATTTTCGAGGGATGGTTTCCTTGGAATATTCTGAGGGACTATATTCCTCGAAAATTTCCGAGGGACCCTTTTCCTTGGAAATTTCCAACGGACCACTTTCATCGGAATCCCTCGGAAATTTCTGAGGGACACATTTCCTCAGAAATTTCTGAGGAAATTCCGAGGAAATAGTCCTACAAAAGCTTTCCTTGGAATTTCCTTGGAATATTTTGTTCTCTGTTTTCCCTCGGACTGTCTAACGAAATTCTGTCGAAATATGTTTTTTGACGATATATTTCCGACAACCTTTTTTGTCGGAATACCTTCGGAATATGCATATTCCGAAGAAACTCCGAAGATATTTGTCGTTGGAATAACACTGCTTTCTTGTAGTGTGTGTTTTAATATCATTTTTGCATATAATGCGTCAATTACCTGTTGTATACGGAGAACGGTTGATTAAAGATAATTCTTGGGATTTTATGGTTGATAATGTCAAAGGAGCGAGAATGTTCTTTTTGAGTGATGGTTCTACATATGCTGGACTTGTTGAAATGACTCTAGAAGATTATAACCTGGACAAGAACGTAAATTTTGTGGATTTAACTTACTTGTTACTAGACGCAATGATGCAACCTATGAATCCTGATACTCCTCATATTTATGTTACAAGTGATAGACAAATTCAGAACTTGAACGAGATAAGTAAAACACATGTTGTACGTCTTTGTGTATCATGCCGATGTAGGATGGGGAATGTTAATGATGTCAATACTAAAGGAAACCTACCAGGTGAAGGGGAATAAGAAAATGAAGGGGAAGAAGAAGATGAAGGGGAAAAAGAATATGAAGAGGAAGAAGAAGATGAAGTGAAAGATGATGATAATTTACCTTAAGATGTAAATGATGATGAGGAGGAGTATGTTTCTGAAGTGGATGATGAGTTTGGAGATTACAGTGACTATGGAAGAGTTGAAGATGAGAATGAGGAAGAGGAAAAAGATATATGTTTATAGAATTTCAAAGACACATATGCTAACGAAGGAGGAAGCTCGAATGGGATAGTTGACAACAATATCTATGTCAAATAGAGTTTTATTAGTAAAGCGGCATTGGTTTCAGATTTGCGGTTGACAGCGGTATATCATAAATTCTTCTTCAAAATATACAAGACCACTAAAACCCTACTTTTAGCAAAATGTCATGTTCCTGGGTGCGGATGGAAGCTTAGAGCGAGTGTGAAACATGGAACAAACACATTTTGGGTAAAAAGTATGTGAAGACTCATACTTGTTTTGTGTCTCAACGACGGGCTCACCAGAAATATTTTACTGTGAAGTATGTTGGTCAGCTTTTCATAGATCGCGTTGGAATCATTTATGGTTTAAATCCGAAGCATATCCAAGATGCAATGAGGAACATGTTTGGCTTGGCTCTAGATTACACCACTTCATACAGAGCATTGTTACATCCTCAAAAATTGGTACGAAGATAAGAAGAAGAAGGGTATGACAGGCTGTCTTCATATTTGGAGCAGATCACGTTAGCAAATCTGAGTTCTAAGACTAGCATAGAACTTGATACTGAGAATATATTTAAGTATCTATTTATATCATTTGGAGCTTTTATTGGTGGTTTTCAGTATTAGAAAAGGATTATCATGGTGGATGAAACTCACCTAAGTGAGAATTATGAAGGTGTTATGTTAGTTGCAGCTGCACAAGACAGTAGTTTTCAGATATTTTCATTGTCTTTTGGAATTGTAGATATAGAAGATTTTGCTGCTTGTAAATGGTTTTTCAAAAAACTGAGGAGTTGTGTATCAGATAAGCATGCTTTGGTGATAGTCTCCGACCAGCACCCAACCATTAAAAGCGCATGTGATAAGGTGTTTCCTTAGGCAACCCGATGATTATGTTATTATCACCTACAACAGAACATTGTCCAAAAGTATAAAGGGAAGCATCTACTGTACTTGTTTAAAGGCGCTGCTTATGCTCATACACTCTTCGACTTTAACCGCTACATTGACGACATCCAGAGTGCTAACCCGACACTGGCAACATATTTGGAGGAAGCGGACGTGAGACTATGGTCACGGGTTCATTGTCATGGAGAAAGGTAGAATATAAAAACGAACAACATAGTTGAATCTATTAACTCAGCTCTCAAGAGGGTAAGAGGATTTCCCATAGTGTTTCTTTTGGAGTTTATAAATGAAAAGTTGGGAAGGTGGTATCTTATGTCTTATGTCTGGTGAACTTATGATTATATCTTATGAACATATGTCTTATGTCTTGTCTTTGAATAGGTTCCTTCATTAGAATAGGTTACAACAGTTTAGTGTACTACAAAACTAGTTGTACAAGTCTAGTTTGGTACGAGGATGGGTTACAAAAAGTTAATCTTATCCTTTCATGTTAATGTATTTCAAGGTTACAAAAGCGAACAAAAGCATCAAACACAAATTGTACATTCACTTGTACATATCCAAGCCGTCCATATCTTCGGTTTCTGTCCCATTGTAGCCACGGATCTCATCAGATAGCTCTGTCACCATCTTCTCCCTAATACTCTTGACATTCTTATCACAAAAGGCAGTAGGAAATGCTTCCATGCCTAGAGCATGACTGTCACGCCCCCAATCCTGAGTAGGTTATTAGGATAGACCATGGTTCGAGGAAAACGAGCCAGTCAGGTCATATGACCTAAAGGCAAGTGTTTCATGGTCATTATAGAAGGTTAAGCACGTTGAAAGTCTAAGAGTTAACCTAACAAAGATGGAAACAAGCATAAGGGAGCTAGATGAGTGATATGGCAGTTGGTTGATGTAGACGGGTAGCTCGATAAGCTGGACGCAGTGAGGTCAAGCTCATTCTAGTTCACTCAAAGTTATGTAAGCTCAGCTAGTTGGAAAACCAGCTCACTCAGCTGTACCAGCTGGGGACCAGCTCATCTCAGCTTGGAGGATTGTTCGGGTCTTGAGCAATTGGACCAGTCCGGGCCAGAGTCAGGCCAGCCGATTGGGGTGGCTTAGGGAGTTCATGGGTTCGGTCCATGAGCTAGGGATTGGGTCTAGGCGCAGTAAAGACCTGCTAAGGGACAGTTACATGCAAATGGATGGGAGTGGTGGCAGTTATGGCCGGAAGGTTGCAATGGGACCAAAAGGTGCCCATTCGCCCACAAAAGGGTGTTTCCTTGGCCTAGGAAGTTACCCACACCTTCTTCTAAAAATATAGAAGTCTGGGCACGAAAATGGAAATCAGATCCATAAGAAAAATACAGAGAGAAAGGCGAGAGAGAAAGAGAGAGAGAGAGAATGGTGTGTGAGTAATAGTGTGGTTTGGTGTGGAAATCAGATCCATTAAAACTCTATTTTAATTACTCTCTCATCATCTTTTACTCTGTATTTGAGTGAGTAATTGTGTGGTTTGGTGTCGGAATTGGCTTGGCAAAGAGCCAGTGTCATGTCTGAATTGAACCAACCACAAACCATGGTTCATGGCCGATTGGACGGATGGTCCGATGGGTCTTAACCATAAATCGGTTTTCCCTTGTTTTGGCAAGGGGAATTCTTTAGGTTCAGTTAAGAAGTCCAAGGCCAATGGCTGGACTTAAGTTGGGGCCGTGGGATCCTTGATTCTAGTCGTGTGTATGAGTGGGATTCATGGATGGTCTAGTGATGTTATATGTGGGTTGTGAGTATACTTAGATGTGTCCTAAGTATATGTACGATTGCATATGGTTCCTTTATCAAGGATTGTGATGGTTAGGTCCAAGGGTTGCGTCCCTAGACTTTGTTCGTTCACACCCAATCTGCAAACTTAGACCATGGGTCGGTTATGCGGATCACTCTGGATCGTTCCAGAGTATGGACGGTTGGAATGACCCAAAGGGTACAAGTTCCAAGAGTCACAAGTCACCAAAGGTTGTGGGTTACCAAAGGGTGCAAGTAACCAAATGACACGAGATGCCAAGGGTTTCGAGTATCAAAGGGTACGAGGACCAAGAGGTGCCATCGACCAAAAGGTGCCATCGGCCAAGGGGTGCATGTTCCAAACGGTATCATTGGATACGGTTATGTCCGATCCATATGATTCAGTTCATGACTTGTAAAGTCAGTACATACAAAGTGTTTGGGTCCAAAAGGGTACGAATGGTTCGGGTTCGAAAAAGGTACGAATGGTTTGGTACTGAAAGGGTATGAATGGATCGTAACCGAGAAGGTGTGATTTTTAAGGGAGGCTGTGTATGATTCTGATCATGGTTGATAATGGACGACCTGATCCATAGATGATGGATCAAGTTGTCAGATCAACCTGATACTGAATACATCGGTTGTTAAGAACAAGTCAGATCAGTTGTCTTGGGTATAGTGTAACACCCGTGTTCCACAATCTGAGGCTGATCAGTCCAAGGACGGGTTTAGCTGGACTGATCAGACGATCGAGTTAGTGTTGAACTGGTTGTCTGGATAGTACTGGTCGAATTAGGACAATATTGTTGGGTCCGAACATAACGGTTGAGTTTGTCAGAAAAAGCTGGTCGAATTCGGACAAGGCAGTTGGACTTGTCATCCGAGATCAGTTAGTGTGAGTATGGACTAACTGATACACGTTTTGGTGGGAATAATTACTGAGCCAAACGTGTACTGATAAGGCAAAGAAAATGGCGGGAACGGTTATTGGGTGGCTACCAAAAACGGTTACCGGGGCAGTTATGAAGCGGTTACTGGATTTATGAACTGCTCAGCAGTTACTGAGAGCAGTTACGGAGTGGTTATGGGATAGTTATCCTGATCGCCTGAGAGAAGTTAAGGGGAGCAGTTCCAGAACGGTTCGGGACGGTTCCAGAACCCCTTAAAACCGTCACTTGGAAGTTGGGCCAAGGGAAAATAAAATGCTGTGGGCAGTTGGTGACTTACTGGGCGGTTGGTATGGGTAGTTATGGACAGTTTTGGGAAGGAGAAACCGCCCAAAACTTCCTTTTTATCCGTGAGAGAGAAGAGGAGGAAGACACATAGTTTTTGGACAGAAAATAACAGAGAAACGAGGAAATAAGCGAGGTAAGGTTTTCTTATCAGAGAAATAGAAGAGAAGGGGGCGATTCTAAATGGAAAAGAGAGTGAGGCGGCCAGAGCACTGATCCGAGTAAGTCTGGCTGAACCGTGGGTGTTCTGATCAATTTTTTTGGATCAGGACGAATACGGAGATTCCTGGAAACGGTAAGTTTAGTCGAGTATGGCCGAGTAAAACCCAAGGAGGTGCTTTATCGACCAAGTCTGTACAAGACTGAGCCATGTTATGTTGGATCGCAAGGAATACTTGGTGTTCGGCGGTTATGATCATGGGGAATCGATCGCAGGCCATGGGAAGAGACTTTCGACTGGGTTTGTGTTCATTCGGAAGGCTGATTATGAAATTCTTGATGGATCACCATAGATAAGATTAGGACTGGCGTTACACATCATGCAGGTTTGAGTTTGATCACGGGACAGTCTGGATCGGTTCTGGGTGTGATCGAGAGTGTTTCTGGTACAGACGATGGGTCTGGGAAGGTGTGCGATCGAGTCTGTGCGTACTGGACATGTCTGGATGCTGGGACAAATCGAGCATGAGAGAGTTCTGCAATCTGATCTGATGAGCTGAGGTATGTTCTGGATGTGTACCTTGGATCGAGTATGATCTAAGGAAACGGTTCAGTATGGTGGATTTGGCTGAGTCTGTGGATGACAAGGCCGTGTACTGATGGAAAGGAGGGATCGCGATAGAAGGGCTTAACTGGTGGTATAGCCGTGTAAGGAAGAACATCTGCGAGCCAGGATGGAGAGGAAATCACCCTGTCTGATCCGTCTGTTACCTTTTTGTGATGATCGAGATAGATTAGGGTGTTGGACTGAGTTCTCGGTTGTACTGGCCGTGGATACTGGTCATGATTGCGAGTCTGGATCGCCTGGTGGTGTCAGTCACATGGCATGAGGATTGGGATCCTATTATGGAAAGCTGTTGGATCGTGGTTATGCTGGTGGTTATGATCGATGTGAACATGATCGATCAAGAAGATCCTTATTGAGGACGGTTGAACTGGGGCGATATGGAATGGTGAGTCAAGCCGATTGGTGATCTGAGAACACAGAAGATTACGTACTGGGCGGTTGAGCCGAGTGATGTACTGGCGGTTCAAGAGTGGTCAGTGACTGATTATCTGAGGGTCGTTGGCCAAGTTACTGTCTGGCTGATCAGGGTGGATCAGTGTCTGTTCATGGGACGTGGAGCTTGGTTAACATTTTGACTGGTATTGGATGGCTCTAATTGAGACTATGCCGCCTCTTTTTGCAACTTGGTCATGTGGGGATGGTTGATTGAGTGATAAAGTACAAGAGGATTCGGTTAAGTGTCTGGAAGAGCTTACTGGATAAAGTTGAGACCGTATGGAGACAGCAAGGGAGCATGAAGATATAAAGGAAGGACTACACGGATGGACAAGCAACTGATCATACACCAAGGCAGTAAGGTACACTTTTATTCCGGAATGTCTTAGTGTTTTGCTAGGATGCTGGATTAGACCTAGAGAACATTGTGTACTGGACTGAACTTCTTTGAGGAAAATTAGACAAAATTCCTAAGCATAGGGAAAATCTGCAAAAGGGCCATTTTGGTTGAGGAAGGCGACCCACTGACGTACCGGCGGTAAGGAAATCCGGGTCGGTGTCTAACAAGTGGTATCAGAGCGATTACGGTTCTAGGACAAGGACTTAAGCAAGATTCAAGATGTTTAGACCGAATGGATGCGAATAATGCTAAGGGAGAAACATTGAAGAACTGATTGAAAGACTTGATCTTGGGAATGATCTAAGTCGTAGTTACACTTGTATGTGCGAGTTGTAAGTTAGAAGAAGTCTATCTGGAATGGAAACTGGAGTAAAGGTCGTTTGGAGAATGATTGGATTGCAGATTAAGAGGTGCTGGAATAATCAAGCGAATTATTCAAAAAAAATAACTAAGTCAAGGAACGACTTGGAGGTTCATGAAAGTCAATGGATCCGAATTCTGAAGTGAAGAAACAGGAAGGATTGACTAAGAGTTTTTCTGAAGCTTAAGGAAGGATAAGCGTACTGAAGTCATGATGAATCAAGTGGTTCGAGAAAACCAAAGTTGATTTGGAAGTGTCTAAGTAAGACAATGGACTGTCAACGACCAAGGAGTTTGGATGTGGAGACAAGGTTCTGATTATGCTGGAACTGGAATGGAGAAAACGTCCATAAGTGAAACTGGTGTTTTACCTATGGAAGTGATGCTTCGGTGAGCAAGTGTTCAAGGGAAAAGAGCCGAGCTGATGAGCATGATTGGCATGTTCGGAAACTGGTTTGGACAGGTGGTCTGAGAACTGATTTGAATGTCTCAACAAAGGATGTTAAAACTCCGCGTGTACTGGTTAAAGCAATGGACGGATTGCTGAGAGATAATCTGGTCTAATCAAAGGATCGGGAAACTGAAATGGACAGGCCGTCCATGGAAAAGTCTAAGGATAAATAACTAAGGCATTGTTGCTAGAATGAGGATTTAGAGAGGACTTACATTCAAGGAGTACTGTTATGTTGGGAATGCTTAGACGGACTCTAAGATTTTCAAAGAGATAGACAAGCTGGTTGAGTAAAACCATGTCGGTTCATTCATCCTAGAAGGTCCAGATTTGAGGACAAATCGTTTTAAAGGACGAGGGGATGATGCAACCCTGACTAGCATCATGGAACAAGGTATGAAAATTAGGTACGAACCGGCTAGTCAACTGATCATAGCTTGCCTTAATTGGCTGTTTATGGGCCTTATCGGTTTGATCCATGAAGTTCTAGACCGAAAGAAGCTAATGGACTTGATACAAAACATGGAGGCGTTTTTCTAAGTAAGAAATCAGTGTTTGGGATTGTTCAAGAAAGGCCACACAATAATATACAACACATGGTCGTATAATATATTAATCTTACGGCAATTCGGAGACCGTCTACTAGGTGAAAGGACGCAACCAACCGAAGAGTTTTCCGACCACAACTTTCAAAATTCGGTCAAGTATTTGGTCTTTGGTCAAGTCCACCATATTTATCTAGTTTGTATTTCCTATAATAAGTTTAGACTTTTGGTCTAACCCACATCCTATTATATAAAGGCTAGCTATTGTATTGTTTTATTCATTCAACTTTTTAATAAAAACTTTTCCTTTTAACTTGTTGAATCATTTTTTCTTCATTGAACATCTTATCTTCTGAGTCGTAGGAGTCTGTCATATCTTCGGACTTAGAAGTTGGTAGTATCAAGAGACTTTCCGCACCTCTTGTGTCACCTTTTGATCCACATCCCTTGATGTGTGTGCTTTCTAGCTCATTCGGTGCAAGGCTTATCCAATTTACCAACCTTAGAGTGATCCTCCAATTCAGGGCGTGTTAGCTAAGCTCGAATATCATAGTAGACTTGTACGGTTTGAGAGTTGAGGTTATCAAAACAAAGAATTGGAACTCAGGTGTACTTGCCAAATACTAGTTGGGTGATCAAGAAATTACTCTGAGGTACCAGTCTCTATAGACGATTGGTTATAGTCGGAATAACAGTGTTAGTCTTGATGGTAGATTCCTTTCATGGGAGAGTCTAGATCGGTCTAGGTGCTTATTGCGGTGATGCTTACTAAGACTTAGCTGGATCAAAAGGTGGCTGCTCGATGACTTGGAATGATTATGCTAAACAAGCGGCTGAGAGTTTGTTATACATGGCGGCTTTTGAAACCAAGTGGTTTTGCCAAAGTGTTCATGTGACTGTGGATGCATGACCTTGGGAACCAGGTGGGTTTGCCAAGGCATGTACTGACGTCTGTATGATCTAGCGTTTGTGGAAACCGAGAGTTTCCAAGACGTATGTGTTACTGTCATCGCGTGTTCTGTTCTAGCGTCTGTGGGAACCAGTGAGTTTGCCAAGACGTATCTGTTATCGCGTTGATGGGAAATAGCTTAGTTTTCCATCGCGTGTCTGTACTGGTGTCTGCGGAAGCCCTATCTTATGTCTGTTGGAAACCGTACTTCCCAAGGCATAAAAATTGTACTGTTACTGGAACTCAACGAGTTTACTATTGTGGGTTTCTAATCGCTATGAAAAGCATGGGTGGGAACTAGTGGAGAGTTTGCTATCACGTGTCTGTTGGATGTTTAGTTGTTCTGATTGTTCTGGTGTCGTTGCAAACAATTGAGTTTTCCAAGACATATCTGTGACTAAGTTATTGGAATTGGATGGGTTAACCATTACGAGATTGTGAACTGAGAAGGACTGATAGTCCAAAAAGGAAAACAATGTAAAAGATCAAATGTGGGATCCATAAAAGAATGTTTGCATAAATCCAGAGAGTGATTCGGACGGAAGAATCTGTAAGTATTAAGAGTACTCCGTAAGTGTCAAGGAAAGATCAGTAAGGATCTTAGAAAGTCGGTGAAGGTCAGAAGTGATCGGAAAGCCTGATAGGATCAGAGTGAGATCTGTGGAACAACTGGAAGGATCAGGGAGAGTGATTCATGAGTTCTGGAAATGATCATGTGTCCTAGCATTCGGAGTTGGTCCATGATAAGGAAAATCAGAGTATACGAAACAAAGAGTCTAGTCGGAGAATGGACTAAGACTGATTTGGACTGAAATCTGAAAGGGCAAAGATGAAGTCAAGAGAGTGACTATGATCAGGAAAGAAAGAAGACTGGAAAAGATTAACTAAGATAATGAGTTAAAACTCCGGGAATTGAGGTAAACCGGTCCACACTGTTGAGAGTCAAGTGTTCTCACCAAAGTGTGTATGTGATCACCAATAGATTGCTCGGAAATAAGAACTACTATGCTTAGTGAAGCTACTGAACTGGACTAAGCATGAAACTAACTGAATGATAAAGAGACTGAATAGAGAAAGACGATAACCGAGATCGAATCCAAGTGTGATTGCGATCAAGTGTGCATAGCACAGAAGACTGGAAAACTTTGTTGTCTAATGACCGGATGTCTGCGAACTGAGGTAAGGCAAATGAGTACCGAAAGTCTTGATTGATCTGAGGAGATAGAACAAGGTTCTTCTAACAGCTGAATTTGAGGACGAATTCATTCTAAGTGAGGGAGACTTGTAACACCCGTGTTCCGCAATCTGAGCAGGATCAGTCCAAGGACGGGTTTAGCTGGACTGATCAGACGATCTAGTTAGTGTTGAACTGGTCATTTGGATAGTACTGGCCGGATTAGGACAATATTGTTGGGTCCGAACATAACGGTTGAGTTTGTCGGACAAAGCTAGTTGGATTCGGAAAAGGCAGTTGGACTTGTCATCCGAGATCAGTTAGTGTGAGTATGGACTAACTGATTCACGTTTTGGTGGGAATAATTACTGAGCCAAATGTGTACTGATAAGCCAAGGAAAATGGCGGGAACGGTTACTAGGTGGTTACCAAAAACGGTTACCAGGATAATTATGAAGCGGTTACTGGATTTATGAATTGCTCGGCAGTTACTGAGAGCAGTTAGCGAGTGGTTATAGGATAGTTATCCTGATCACCTGAGAGATGTTAAGGGGAGCAGTTCCAGAACGGTTAGGGACGGTTTCCAGACCCCTTAAAAACCGTCACTTGGCGTTGGGCGAAGGGAAAATAAACTGTTGTGGGCAGTTGGTGACTTACTGGGCAGTTGGTATGGGTAGTTATGGACGGTTTTGGGAAGGAGAAACCACCCAAACTTCCTTTTTATCCGTGAGAGGGAAGAGGAGGAAGACACATGGTTTATGGACAGAAAATAATAGAGAAACAGAGGAAAGAAGCGAGGGAATGTTTTATAATCTGAGAAATAGAAGAGAATGGGGGTTTTCTAATTGGAACAGAGAGTGAGGCGGCCAGAGCACTGATCTGAGTTAGTCTGGCTGAACCACGGGTGTTCTGACCAATGTCTGGATCAGGACAAATGCGAATATTATTGGAAACGGTAAGTTCAATCGAGTATGGCCGAGTAGAACCCAAGGAGGTGCTTTATCGGCCAAGTCTGTACAAGACTGAGCCGTGTTCTGTTTGATTGCAAGGAATACTTGGTGTTCGGCGGTTATGATCATGGGGAATCGATCGCAGGCCATGGGAAGAGAGTTTCGAGTGGGTATGTGTTCATCCAGAAGGCTGTCTATGGAATTCTTGATGGAACACCATCGATAAGATTAGGACTGTCGGTTACACATCATGCATTTTGAGTTCGGTCACGGGTCAATCCGGATCTGTCTGGGTGCGAACGAGAGTGTTTCTGGTACAAACGGTGCGTCTGGGAAGGTGTGCGATCGAGTCTGTGCGTACTGGACGTATCTGGATGCTGGGACGAATCGAGCATGAGAGAGTTATGCGATCTGATCCGATGAACTGAGGTATGTTCGGGATGTGTACCTTGGATCGAGTATGATCTAAGTAAATGGTTCAGTATGGGGGATTCAGCTTAGTTTGTGGATGACAAGTCCGTGTACTGATGGAAAGGAGGGATTGCGATAGAATGGTTTAACTGGTGGCATAGCCGTGTAAGGAAGAACATCCGCGAGCTAGGATAGAGAGGTAATCATTTCGTCTGATCGGTCTGTTACCTTTTTCTGTGATGATCGAGATAGATCAAGGTGTTGGACTGAGTTCTCGGTTGTATTGGCGGTTCAAGAGTGGTCAGTGACTGATTATCTGAGGGCCGTTGGCCAAGTTACTGTCTGGCTGATCAGGGTGGATCAGTGTCTGTTCATGGGACGTGGAGCTTGGTTAACACTTCGACTGGTACTGGATGGCTCTAATTGAGACTGAGCCGCCTCTTCTTGCAACTTGGTCATGTGGGGATGGTTGATTGAGTGATAAAGTACAAGAGGATTCGGTTAAGTGTCTGGAAGAGGTTACTGGATAAAGTTTTGACCGTATGGAGACGAGAAGGGAGCATGAAGATATCAAGGAAGGACTACACGGATGGACAAGCAACTGATCATACACCAAGGCAGTAAGGTGCACTTTTATTGCTGAATGTCTTAGTGTTTTGCTAGGATGCTGGATTAGACCTAGAGAACATTTTGTACTGGACTGAACCTCTTTGAGAAATATTAGACAAAATTCCTAAGCAAAGGGAAAAATCTGCAAAAGGTCCATTTTTGTCGAGGAAGGCGACCCACGGACGTACCGGCGTAAGGAAATCCGGGTCGGGGGCTAACATATAGCCCATGGTCGGCCAGGCAATATGAAGACGTATAAGTTCTAAGTCATGTGAGGATGGTTGTTTGATTGACTTAGGATCTAATGGGCATTGTCAATCCATTGGGTGGACAAAAGGTTAATGGATGGTGTATGTGCCGAGTCAGGTATGATGCATATCCTTAACCAACGAGGACTTCTCAAGGGTCACTAAGTCAGTGGGCGTGGTTGGTTGAATGACTAAGTACCCAAAGGGAGTTTTTTAATGCAAGAACAAGGATAAGGACCTTAAGTAAGATCATTGAGTGATCGTGGTCCAGTGGACAAGTAAGTGTAGTCTGGATCAATGGTGGACCGATGAGCTACTAAGCTCTGTGGATGTGGCAAAGGTATGAATTATCAAATACTTGGATAGATCAATGGTTAGTAGATAATAATCAGCTGCATCTAAGTTAAAATGATCTAAGCTAGCAATTGATAGGGTAATCTTTAGCTAATATCTAAGTGAACCCACGCCTAAAGGCGGAATTAATTCAGAAGGGTTCAATCAATCAAAAGGTTTAGGCAGGAAGTGGACCGAGCAACGTGACGCGTTGAGCGCGGCTTAGTCAGCCGAGTCGGGTGTTACAAGTTGGTATCAGAGCCAGGTTGATCCTGTGGAGGACAATGATCAAAGTTGTTAAGTTCAAACAAAAATTTCTTCTCAAAACTCAGACAATTAGTAAACCTTGATAAGGGTGAGCCTAGAGAGAGTTGAGGTAAGTAAGGTATCGTGCTTGAGAAAGGGAAAGTTCTTAGACGAACCGTTTAGCAAATATACAGTCTCCAGGGGCAAGATCCAGAAACATAAATGTTAGTCAATCTAGCTATCTGAAGTAATGGACAAGTTTGAAGAATGGAAGCAACTGAGGACTTGCAAAATTGATATGTTAAATCAGGATTAAGGGAGACACTACATGACTTGTATACGAGTGGAATTGTGATCATATGGATCAGTTAAGACTTAGTATAGGTCATGATAGTACTCCTTAGATCAAGTCGGATGAAATAAAAAGGTTTTGAGATGAATCTGACTATGGAAAGAATGAGGAAACTCAAGATGTTTTTTCCAATCAATGGAAGGACATGATGTTAGGTATCTTAGTATGATGGGGATCGAGGCATATTAAAAATGCTCTTGCAAATGGTAACAACATTTGCAGAAGTAAGACGCTTTGGAGAATGGTATGGGACGTTTTCCAAATGTGTGATCAAATCGAGATCCTACTCATCTAGGAACCCTAATGATCGGTGGTGTGGAAACACACGTACCTTTCGAAAAAGAGCCTACACATAGTTTTGTTAGTCCAGAACTGGTCTGAAAGGGTTTGTTATGTCTGGAATTTGGGGATAATTTGAGGTTAGTGAAGGCAGCCGGTGGAACAGATGCTTCGTCAGGGTTGTGAGGCCCTTCTGGCCACAATCACCACTATGGAGTGTGGCAATTTTGTTGATCTGAAAGATCTATCTGAGGACTCGTTGGTGTCTGAGTTCCCAGATGTGTTCCATTCGCTACAGGGTGTCTCCCTTGATAGGTTGGACACATTCATGATCGACCTGGAACCAGGAACAGGTCCACTATCCAAGATTCCGTATCGAATGACTCCAGCCAAGAATGGAGCACGACAATATGTTGATCTGAAATATATGTTTGAGGACTCGTTGGTGTCTAAGTTCCCAGATGTGTTCTGTTCTCTACAGGGTGTCTCCCCTAATAGGTCGGACACATTCATGATCAAATTGGAACCAGGGACAGCTCCACTGTCCAAGAGTTTGTATCGAATGGCTCCAACCGAGATGGCCGAGCTGAAGTCGATCACGTCCAAGAAGGGACCAGGGTTACAATACAACCAAGTCGGAGATTGACCTAGGGTTAGAATTTCAATTTGATCGAGTCTATGAGGCGAGGATCAAATTATGACAAAGTCCGGTGATGCACAAAAGTCAAATCTTAGGCGGTTTAGTCTAGTAGGGATTAGGATTGCAACATGATCAAGCTCGAAAAGGCTGTGGTTGGTTAAGGGATGATCCAGTACGTTGTGGCTGGGATCACTAACATTAGTGTCCATGGAGGACAAAAGAATCATAACAATCTTTTAGTACTCAGGGTAGGATGAGTAGCCTAAAGATTGGAACAAGTTTGCTAGGACTTGACTGATACATCGAGGGGCATGGAGATTGGTTAATCTACTAAGACTCGAGTATGCAGTATGTTCCTAGTGACAGGAATTGATCCAGTCGTTAGAATATGTGTTACGACTTAGTCATGATTTACGCGAATCATGGGCGTCATGATTACGTTCAGAATGAATGAGTCGGAGTACATGATCAAGGTTAGGATGAGAACCTGAAGAAGTTTTCTCTTAGTATGAGACAAAGGTAGGTAATGCATTTAACGATTGATGAAACACTTGGTTCGGATTCGGGGACAAATTCATCGCAAGTGGGGGAGAGTTGTCATGCCCCCAATATTGAGTAGGTTATTGTGAGGGGTAAAACTCACTCTCTAGTTTAAGTTAGGTTTAGATTGGGGAAAGGACAATCGTGGGCTGAATCCTTTAAGAACTTTAAAGAATGAATAAGATTTTATTGACGAATAAGGATTACAAAGATGATTAAGATAAATCCAAGAAATCTCCAGATGATTCTGAATGATAATATATGTGAAAGTTTGTTCAAAAGTCCCTCCCTTCCCTTCATCTCTTCCTCCTTTAAATAGCCTCAGCTCCTGTTTAACCTCTCCTGATTAGTCTCCGTGATCGCCTCCGTAAATTGAGGGATTTGTAACAGATTCCTTTTGACCGAATCGTACGTCTCTATCCTCGTATCCTAGGCTGTTTTATTAGGTTTCTTGCGAGAGAAGCCGGACCTCTTCCTCGTGACCTCTTTCTCGTGACCTCTTTTATCGAAATCCTTGGAAGTAACCTCCGTCCTTAGGTGAGCTCCATTCTCCTTTGAAATGACGATACACGCGTGGCCCGTCATTAGGCTTATTTTGATTGATCCGCTAATTTCAGCTAACGGGCCATATTTGGGCCCAACAGTTGCCCCCAGCTTTCGATAAAGATACTTTTCTCGGGAGCTAGACCTAGCCGCCGAATCTTAACTTTTCGTTGAGATAATGATTACTCGTGATCTTTTCTCGAGGATATCTTTTACTTGATCCGACGGATATGATTAAACTTAACAAAATCAGCGACTCAGATCAAAAGGATTTTGAAATAGTTATTATCCGATTCTCGAGGCTTGATGGGATATAAAGCTTGTTTACATTAACTCTAACTTCCCCACTCTCTCCACGCATCGATTCAGTTTCCCCAGGTAACTCCTTCTGGTTCTTTCTATTTTACTGTTTTTTACAGCCTTTTTCTTTTAAGTTCGAAACGAGGTTCAAGTTGATCCTCTCTAAGGTTTTACTCCGTGAATTCTAGTTTATCAATTCCAGTCTCTTTTTATTTTTCCCGATCTCTTTTCTTCGTTCCCTATTATGTCTGGATCGAAAGAAGGTGCTGGTGAAACTGGAATTTCTGCCACCGGTGCTCGAATTATGAAGGTGAAACAAGAGGTGGGCGAGTCCATGAAGAAGGCTGATAAGAGGAAGAAGGCAAAAGAATCGATAGCCCAGAGAGTTTCCAAACGAAACAAAAGGACCGGTGGTTCCGGTTAATCTACCCTCCGGATCCCACTCGCCTTCGGCGTTGAGGAGTCAGGAGGTAGTTAACCTTATGGTCCAGGCTCTGGGTCGTAAGGAGTTAGCTAGGGTTTGTGAAGATCACGAAACCCCCGAGACGACCCCAGAAGGCTGGTTCTGTGTTCACGAGAACTACATATCCAAGAGTCATCTTAGATTCCCTCTCCCTGATCTTCTACTAGATCTCCTCGACCACTACCAACTAGCCCTTCCCCAGCTCTGTCCATCCGTTATCAGGGTGATAAACGGTTTCCTTACTAGGGCCAAGGAGGAAGGAGTCGCTGTTGGAATTAACGATTTGATGAGTCTCTTTTCGATAAAAGAGAGTGCTTCGAAAGAGGGAGGTAGCGGGACCTATTACCTCGCAGGTCGTCCCAGGTTAGGTATCTTTAAGTTTTCCAGCAGCGATGACGATTGGAGGAAGAAGTATTTTTATGTGAAGATTGACCCTTCAACGGTTCCTGTGGGTCGTGCCCTTAAGACCGTTTGGTCTGATGCTTCTGGTTAGGATTACTAGGATTGCATTCACATACTTCTATTTGTAGTATCCTGATGTATGCCTTGTATCATTTACAGATATTGAAGATCCACCCACGCTTACTGGCAAGCTTACCAGGGCTCTCTTTCGGAAGTTACAGCAAACTCTGTGTACCTGGGCGTCGTACACTACCTCTCGAATAGGTGCGGCCAGGTTTCCGGATCGATATCACGCTTCTTTCTTAACTCCAATCCCGATTACAAAGTTGGAAGGTAATATGCTTATTTTAGCTTCATATATATAACTTGTTTTTATGATGTTTGAGTTTTGAAAGAGTTTGTTGATGCAGTTTCTGAAGGTGACACGGTGGTAACGGTTTCAACGGGAGCTAGTACTTCCGAAACTGAAAGAACTCGACCAACCAAGATGCCTCTTCAACCGTCGTTCCGATGTAGGGGCAGGCCAGCGAAAGCAGCCAGCACCTCTCGTGGAAGTGAAAAGAACCAGGGAGGATCTTTCCTCAGCTCTGTGAAAGAGGTTCTTGACAATGGAGCTTCTGCTCCGGTCAAGGACGCTAACCCTACTGAAGAAAAGGGAGCTCAGGAGATGACTCCTCGACCTGACATTCGGGTCATGGAAGTTGAGCCTCAAACGACCAAATATCCTTCCGAGACTGACCTTCTCAGGAGCAAGAGGTCACGGACCGATCAAGGTGACAAACCTTCCAGGTCCTCCTCATCATCCTCGAGAGGAACCGTTGGGTGGAATTTTTCACATTCAAAGCCTGGATCGATTCTTGACGATCTGTGGGGTCTGGCTACGCTGATGAGGCACATGAAGCGGACATGGTGTTCTCTTCCCCCCGTTAGCAATCTGACCAACAAGGACAAGTTCATTGAGATCGCTCACTACATGGGTCAGGTACGGGTTTTTGTCCCTCTTTTTGCCACTTTTCTTATAGAGATATTTATTTCTGTTACTTGTTTCTCTGTAGATGGCTGGTGCTGTTAATAGGGCTCAATTCAAGTTTGAGGAGGCAGTGAGCAACGCTCCTGGTGCTGAGGAGCTAGCCGAGGTCACCGAGTTGGTTAAAACCACTAAGATTGAGCGTGACCAGGCCAGAGCTCAGGTGGCGATGCTGCAATCTGAAGTTGAGAGACTTGGTTTGAAATCTGACACTCAGCAAGGGAGGATCGAGAGTTTAGAAATCGATGTTAAGGTGAAGGGTAGGAGGATTTCTGAGCTGGACAGTGCTCGAAGGGTTGCTAAGCAACACGTCCAGGATTTGATTGCTTCGTCTCAAGTCAGCCAGAAGAACAAGGAGGCTGAAGTTAAATTTGCTGTTAGAAGGGGAAAGAAGGAGGTCATTGATGCTTACAACAAGATCCTTATCTCTGTTAAAGAGAAGTTCTCCAAGAAAAAGGATGAGGTTGATCTTCAAATCTACGCCCAGGAACTTCAGGCGAATACGGATCTCTTGAAGGATTTGCTATCAAATGAGATTCAAAGTGCTGAGAATGAATACAATCGCTTGATGTCTATGATGCCAGAAGCGGTTGCTGCCAACGAGAAAGCTCAGGTTTCTGACTTCTCTGTCAGCAAGCTTCCTCTTCCTCAACTCTCAGAGTGCTCAGGTACTTTTGAGGTTAACACGTTTAATCTGTCCTTTTCTGGAGGATATGGTTCTAATTTAGGTTTGGTGGGTCCTGATTCAGCCCCAGTTGACATGACTGTGGGAGACGATGGCAAGGGGATGGATGAAGATGTTCCGGGTAGTGAGGCGATCGAGGAGGATCGTGATGCTTCGAAGGTTTCTGGCGGTGATGGTCAAGAAGGTTGAAGACCTGTTATTCCTCTTGTTTTCAGGATGCCCGCCCTACGGGCTTTTACTTATGTTCTAAGACTTATAGCCTGAGGAGGCTTTTAAACCTTTTCTATGTTAGGATCTTTTGAATCGTTAATGGCCTGAGGAGGCTTTTAAACCTTGTTTCGTTTCTCGGTTTTAATCTTGGTTTCAAGTTATTTAACTTACTTTTGGTTTATTTTACTTAGATCCGAGTTATGTTTGGTCGTTTGGGTTATCGGAACTGAGTTCCATGACTGGACCAAAATCTTTTAGGTATCCAAATCTTTTTAAGTAGCCTTTGAAGCCATTAAGAATAGCTGATCGTATATCTGAATTCGTTTGAATATTTTCAAGTCTTCGAAACTTGTTAAAGTTTTCGAGTTTCTAGACTTCGATTCGTAGGGGCCTGAGCTTATTCGAAGGATTTAAGATTTCAGGTTCATGTTCGCCGTGACCTGAATTTATTTAGTGATTTTTAAGACCTCAGGTCAGGGTTTGCCGAGACCTGATTATATTGGTAGGATTTTAAGACCTTAGATCCGGATTTGCCGGGACCTAGATTTATTGATAGGATTTTAAGACCTTGGGTCTGGGTTTGCCGGGACCTGGATTTATTGATAGGATTTTAAGACCTTAGGTCCGGGTTTGCCGGGACCTGATTTTGTTAGTAGGATTTTAAGAACTTGGGTCCGGGTTTGCCGGGACCTGATTTTACTTGTAGGGTTTTAAGACCTTAGGTCCGGGTTCGCCGGGACCTGATTTTACTTGTTTGATAGAACATGAGATGCTTGAATGTAGATGTTTTTATTGATAACTTTGATGTAATACATAATAATCATGGAGCTGATAGTTTGAGTTGGGTGTTCCAAACACATGCCCCCTTTAGATGCTAAGATGAGTGCGTAGAGATGAAGTTGGGGCTGCACTCATGACGGAGCTGCATACGTACCCAGTCAAGGGATCAAGCCAAACGTAGTTTGATGGATTTTAGGTACCTAATGATAGTATTTCCTGAGATTCATGGCATTCCATGATCGGATTTCGGGTACCCCGGTTCGTACCTTCATGAGCCTGTAAACGCCTGGTCGTATCACGTGGATGATTTGGTAGGGGCCTTCCCAATTGGTCCCTAGCTTTCCGGCGTTTGGCTCTTTGGTATGGTTAAAAACTTTTCTGAGTACCAGGTCTCCTACGGTGAATTGTCGGGACCTGACATTAGAGTTGTAATATCGAGCCTTTGCTTGTTGATAGTTTTGGATGCGAAGCAAGGCTTGATCCCGTCGTTCCTCGATGTGGTCGAGGTGATCTGATAAGAGCTGATTGTTAGCTTCGGGATTTGTCGTACAGAGCTCTCGGCGGAGGCTCCCTGTGATGGTTTCAGCTGGGACGACGGCTTCTATCCTGTAGGCTAGGGAGAAAGGGGTTTCTTCCGTAGCCCTTCGTGGGGTGGTTCAGTATGCCCAAAGCACTTCGGGTAGCCTCTCGGACCACGAACTTTTATCAACTCCGAGGCGTTTCTTGAGGTTTGCTAATACTGATTTATTAGCAGCCTCTGCCTGGCCGTTTCCCTGAGGGTATCGTGGTGTTGACATGGTGAGGCAAATTTTCCACTTGTCGCAGAAGTCTTTAAAGTCGTTAGATATGAATTGTGACCCGTTATCGGTTACGATTTCGTATGGGATGCCGTGGAGGCAAATGATGTCTCTCCACACGAGCCGTTCGGTTTCGACTTTAGTTACCTGTTGGAGGGCTTCAGCTTCTATCCATTTTGTGAAGTAGTCTGTTAGGACTAGTAAGAAGCGTAGCTTCTGCCTTCCTGTTCCTGATGCGACTAGTGGTCCTACGATATCCATGGACCATCTCATGAATGGGTATGAGGCGGATATCGAGGATAATTTTTCTGGCGGTTGATGTATAAAAGGTGCGTGCCTCTGGTATCTATCGCATGAGGATGAGTAGACCTCACAGTCAGCGATAATGGTGGGCCAGAAATAGCCTTGCCTTTTGATTCGGATAGCTAAGGCTCTACCACCGGAGTGGTTTCCACAGGAGCCGTCATGCATTTCTTTCATGAGTTTAATAGCGTCGAGGCCATGGACGCATCTCAGGTAAGGTCCCGATACGCTTCGCTTATAAAGGATAGATTCCATTATGCAGTATCTTGCGCTTATTGCTTTGAGTTTTCGAGCTTCCCATTTATGGGGGGGGACCCTGCCCTCCGAAATATACTGCATGATTAGGATTCTCCAGTCCTCTCTTCCTATGATTTTGTCGTGAAGGGACGAAGGAGGTCCTTGTGCTGGATCAGGTTCCTGGATGTTATTGCGGCCGGGGGTCGTGCCCCCGGGGGTAATCCTTCAGTTAGGTCCCCTGGAACCTGATTCCGGAGGAGTGTCGTTAACTTCTGGTGTTGGGATCGTGTCTTCGGCTGAAGTTTCAGGTTCAGGGGAGTATCTCGTTCTGCGAGTGTTTACTCCGAAGACAAGTGTGCTTGGAGGCTGGGTCGTGCCCCCGGTGGTGTGCTTTCTGAATTTGCGAGTTTTGGTTTTCGGGACCCAGAATGTTGTTAGGACTTGGGTTGCTGCTGATTCGGAGCAGCTACCTTCTGTTCGTTCTTTCGGTTTGCTATCGATCTCGGCTTTGGTAGCTATGTCGATGCTTGGTTTTTCGATTCCCTCTACGGGTATGATTCGTTTTGGTGAGGCTTCGTACGACTTCGAGGTATGCCCCCATTCTTTCGTCCCTTGTTTCGTACTCCCCATGAAACTGGCTAGCTACCAGTTGTGAGTCGCTGTAGGCATTTAGCTCTCGGATTCCGAGGCTTAGGGCGAGTCTTAATCCTGCGATTAATGCTTCATATTCGGCCTCATTATTTGAAGCATTAAATCCGAGCCTGTAGGATTGCTCGATGGTTTCCCCGGCTTAAGAAGTCAGCCTTAGACCAACTCCGGAACCTTGTTTTGATGAGGCTCCATCGACATACATGCTCCATTCCGGAGCCTCGTCTCTCGGATCTAGTTGTTCGGACAATAACTCGATGATGAAGTCAGCGAGGACCTGAGCTTTTATGGCTGCTCGGGGTCTATATTCGATGTCATATTCGCTGAGCTCTATGGCCCACTTCGCCAATCGTCCTGATTGGCTAGGGCTGTGCAGAATTGTGCGTATTGGTTGTGAGGTTATTACCACGTTTGAGTGTGATTGGAAGTAAGGTCGTAGCTTTCTGGCAGCTGTTACGACTGCCAAAGCTAACTTCTCCATGGTAGGGTATCTGGTCTCGGCGTCTATTAGACTTTTGCTTGTGTAATAGACAGGTCTTTGCTCATTTTGCTCTTCTCGTATCAGTACGCCGCTAACCATAGCAGTTGATACGGCGAGGTATAGGTACAGGGGTTCTCATGTTACTGGTTTGGATAGGATCGGAGGCTCGGAGAGGTAAGCTTTCAGTTGTTTGAAAGCTTCCTCGCATTTCTCGTCCCATAGAAACTTCTTATTATTTTTTAGAAGCTTGTAGAACGGGAGGCATTTATCGGTGGACTTAGATATAAATCAATTCAAAGCTGCGATTCGCCCAGTCAGTCTTTGTACCTCCCTGGTTGTCTTAGGTGACGGCATTTCCAAAAAGGTCGCTATCTGTTTCAGATTGGCTTCGATACCTCTTTCGGTGACGAGGTAACCGAGGAATTCGCCCGAGGGCACTCCAAAGGTGCATTTTGCGGGGTTTAGTTTCATATCGTATTTGTTGAGGATATCAAACCATTCTTTCAGGTGGGAAATGTGATTCTCCCCAGCCGAGGATTTAACCAGCATATCGTCAATGTATACTTCCATGGTTTTTCCGAGCTGCCCATCGAACATTTTGTTCACAAGCCTCTGGTATGTAGCTCCCGCATTTTTTAATCCGAACGGCATTACCTTGTAGCAGTAGGTCCCGCTCTCGGTTATGAATGCAGTTTTTTTCTTGATCTTCAGGATTCATCATGATTTGATTATACCCCGAGAAGGCATCCATGAAGGACAAGAGCTGATGGCCGGCTGTCGCCTCAACGAGGCGATCGATGTGAGGTAACGGGAAGCTATCTTTTAGGCAAGCCTTGTTTAGGTCGGTGAAATCTACACAGATCCTCCACTTCCCGTTTTTCTTTTTCACTACTACGGGGTTAGCTAGCCAGTCGGGGTAGTGTACTTCTCGGATGGAGCCTGCTTTCGTGAGTCGATCTACTTCGTCGTTGACAGCCTGGGCTTTTTCGAGGCCTAGCTTACGGCGTTTTTGTTTGATCGGTTTGAAAGTAGGATCTACATTGAGCTTGTGAGTGGTGACATTTGGGTCTATACCCTTCATGTCGCCGGTGGTCCATGCGAATGTTTTGACGTTGCTTTTCAGGAAGTCGATTAATTCCTTTTTCGTTTCGAGAGGCAGCTATGATCCGATGTTCACTTGTTTCTCGGGATCAGAGTCGTCGATGCTCACTCGTTCGGTTAGGTTCCTAGGGGGACCTCGAATATTTTGTTGCATCTCTCGGCCTTCCTGGATCTGTAATTGCTATTGGGGTGATTCTTTGAGGATTCTGAATCCTCCCAAGTAACAGATCCTGGAGATCTTCTGGCTACCTCGTACGGTGGTTATTCCGTCAGTTATTGGAAATTTCACGCATTGGTGATAAGTGGAGGCTACTGCCTTCATCTTATGGATCTAGGGTCTTCCTAGGATCGCATGAAATGGAGAGGGCTTATCGATGACCACAAAATTGGTCATTTTCATGATTCCTCCAGCTATGACCGGGAGCTTGATAGTTCCCAACGGGGTGACTGTTTCCCCGGAGAAGCCTACGAGGTTAGCTTTCTGACCAAAAATTTCATAGTCATCTATTTCCATTCCTTTCAGGGTATTATAGAAGATAAGGTCGACCGAGCTTCCGGTGTCAATCATCAGCTTAGGCACCTCGTAACCTGCTATGTTCAGGGTGACGATTAGGGCGTCATCGTGAGGTCTGTCGAGGTCTGACGTCTCGCTCTCCCAGAAAGAAATCTTAGTGTTGGATTCGGGATTGGGAGGCTTAGATTGAGCGTTAGAAACAGCCTTTCGTGCATGACTCTTGATTGAATTAACTGAGTCTTGATATATATCGGAGCCTCCGAGGATATAATCCACTCTCGAGCTGGGGCTCAACTGAGGCGGTGGTTTGCTTAGGAGGGTCTCGATTTGTAGACTTTTCCCTTGGGGAAATTTCCCAAGGATCATGTCAACTCTCTTCTTGGGAGCTGGCGGTGGCGAATCTGTTTCCTTCTCAGGTGATCTTTCGCGTTTTGGAGAGGTGTCTCTGGGACCTCTTTTCTGGTAAGGAGGTGGTTTTTTGAGTTCCACGTCCTTTAGTTCGCCAGCTACGAATTTAGCTGCCAACTGTCGTTGGAGGTCCCAGCATTCCTCGGTTGAATGCCCTTTTCGATCGTGGTAAGAGCAGTGTTTGTTCTCATCGTAGCCTTTTGACCAAGGGGTTTTGCTTGTCGCGGCAACAGGTTTTTCCAGTTTGACTTCCTCGACAGCATAAGAATGTTCCCCCTGGGTCTGATTATTCCGGGAGCTCCCTCTTCTAGAGGATCCTTTTGCTTCCGAGGTTTCACCTTTCGGGTGATTCTGGGCTTTCTTATGGATTTTATCCAGTGCGGCTGTTTCCTCCTCCAAGGTAATGTATCTCGAAGCTTTGTGAAGGGCGTCACTGATAGTTGGGGGAGGGTTAAGCGTTAGCTCGGACCAGAACTCTGATTTCTACCAGAGGCCTCTTCTAAGGGCTTCGATGGCAACTTGATCGTTGGGGTTCGAGAGTTTAGTCCTGACTGCTCTGAATTTCTCGATGTAGGTTCGTAACGAATCTCCCATTCCTTGCCTGATTTTCCAGAGGTCAGCCTCGGACGCTTGCTTGAGGATATGGGTTGAGTATTGCTTCATGAAAGCGTTGGTGAGCTTATCGAAGTTATCTATTGAGTTTGGCTCGAGGCTTGAAAACCATTCGAGAGCTGTTCCAACCAGGTTCTCAGCAAAGGTTCTGCAATAACCTGCTTCGCATTCTTCTCTTGTGAAGTGAGCTTTCACTATAGCTAAGCGGAAGGCTCTCAAATGAGCCTTTGGGTCTGAGGTCCCGTCATATTCGGGAATCCTAATTTTTCGGGTATCTCTTATGTGAGAGGTAGCGATTTTGTTCGTGAATGGGGTTCCACGGGTTTCCTCAATCAAGCTCTCGATTTCGGGAGCTGAGCTCGTTGCTTTGTGTACTTGAGCGTTCAACTTTTGGAGAGCTGCGTGAGTTTGCTCCATGTATCGGCGAATAGCCTCAGGTCCTTCTAGGGGAAGGACGGTTGGGTCATCATGATGGATCTGATGAGGAGATTCTTGATGGGGTCGAGCGTCGTCGTTCTACCAAGCGTTAGGTGAGCTAAATCGCTCGCTAACTCTTGGGCCACCTTGAGGGACGTGACCAGGGGGTGAGCTGTAGGATCAGCTTCCGTCCTCTGGTGGCTGTCTCGATTAGGGGCCGCGTTCCCACTTTGGTGAGCTGAAGCCGGTGTTCTTCCCCTAGGAGGGAAAAGCATTCCCTCTCCGGACCTGAAAATAGGTGGCGGAGGTGGTAATCGTGTGCTCTGTTCGTGAACCCTATTGGGTGCAGAGCTTGTCGTCGCTACGTTACTTCCCATAGCGCTAGTTACAGGTGGACTGAATATTGGAGTTGTCCCAGTATGAGGTGTCCGGTGAACAGGCTCTTGCCCATCACGAGCAGTGCTGTTTGGGGAAAAATCCAGGCGCCCGCGAGGGAAGGTGGATTCGGTCAGTCGGTCTCGGAAGGTGACTCCCGATCCTTGTCGTTGTGACAGATGAGTCGTCTCAGTTAGAGATCTAGTCGCTTCCTCGAACCGTTGCTGTCGAGCAGTTAGCTGCTGCAACGTGCGCTGGTTATCCTGAGCTCTTTCTACCAATTGTACCATCATTCGACGTATCTCGGATAGCTGAGCTTCCGAATGATTCGGAGCGGGTTGACGCTGTGGATTTTCGGGGTGTGTGACCCCCGAGTTGTTCCCACTGGAAGACCTTGGGTCCGTCATTTCAGTTTGGTTCGGTTGAGCGTTAGCTGGAGGCTGTTGCTCAGATCGGTGATCGGCGGATCGAGGTTCTGGATTCTGGGAATCCGAGTCTCTCCTGTTCGGTGAACCGTCGATCTGGATAACGGGATCAGGGATGGATGGGCTCGTTGCCTGGTTGGATGGATCCATTCTCAAGTTACGGAGTGAAGGATTCAATTATCTGTTCCCCACAGTCGGCACCAAAATGTGAGGGGTAAAACTCACTCTCTATTTTAAGTTAGGTTTAGATTAGGGAAAGGACAATCGTGGGCTGAATCCTTTAAGAACTTTAAAGAATGAATAAGATTTTATTGACGAATAAGGATTACAAAGATGATTAAGATAAATCCAAAAAATCTCCAGATGATTCTGAATGATAATATATGTGAAAGTTTGTTCAAAAGTCCCTACCTTCCCTTCATATCTTCCTCCTTTAAATAGCCTCAGCTCCTGTTTAACCTCTCCTGATTAGTCTCCGTGATCGCCTCCGTAAATTGAGGGATTTGTAACAGATTCCTTTTGACCGAATCGTACGTCTCTATCCTCGTATCCTAGGCTGTTTTATTAGGTTTCTTGCGAGAGAAGCCGGACCTCTTCCTCGTGACCTCTTTCTCGTGACCTCTTTTATCGAAATCCTTGGAAGTAACCTCTGTCCTTAGGTGAGCTCCATTCTCCTTTGAAATGATGATACACGCGTGGCCCGTCATTAGGCTTATTTTGATTGATCCGCTAATTTCAGCTAACGGGCCATATTTGGGCCCAACAGTTGCCCCCAGCTTTCGATAAAGATACTTTTCTCGGGAGCTAGACCTAGCCGCCGAATCTTAACTTTTCGTTGAGATAATGATTACTCGTGATCTTTTCTCGAGGATATCTTTTACTTGATCCGACGGATATGATTAAACTTAACAAAATCAGCGACTCAGATCAAAAGGATTTTGAAATAGTTATTATCCGATTCTCGAGGCTTGATGGGATATAAAGCTTGTTTACATTAACTCTAACTTCCCCACTCTCTCCACGCATCGATTCAGTTTCCCCAGGTAACTCCTTCTGGTTCTTTCTATTTTACTGTTTTTTACAGCCTTTTTCTTTTAAGTTCGAAACGAGGTTCAAGTTGATCCTCTCTAAGGTTTTACTCCGTGAATTCTAGTTTATCAATTCCAGTCTCTTTTTATTTTTCCCGATCTCTTTTCTTCGTTCCCTATTATGTCTGGATCGAAAGAAGGTGCTGGTGAAACTGGAATTTCTGCCACCGGTGCTCGAATTATGAAGGTGAAACAAGAGGTGGGCGAGTCCATGAAGAAGGCTGATAAGAGGAAGAAGGCAAAAGAATCGATAGCCCAGAGAGTTTCCAAACGAAACAAAAGGACCGGTGGTTCCGGTTAATCTACCCTCCGGATCCCACTCGCCTTCGGCGTTGAGGAGTCAGGAGGTAGTTAACCTTATGGTCCAGGCTCTGGGTCGTAAGGAGTTAGCTAGGGTTTGTGAAGATCACGAAACCCCCGAGACGACCCCAGAAGGCTGGTTCTGTGTTCACGAGAACTACATATCCAAGAGTCATCTTAGATTCCCTCTCCCTGATCTTCTACTAGATCTCCTCGACCACTACCAACTAGCCCTTCCCCAGCTCTGTCCATCCGTTATCAGGGTGATAAACGGTTTCCTTACTAGGGCCAAGGAGGAAGGAGTCGCTGTTGGAATTAACGATTTGATGAGTCTCTTTTCGATAAAAGAGAGTGCTTCGAAAGAGGGAGGTAGCGGGACCTATTACCTCGCAGGTCGTCCCAGGTTAGGTATCTTTAAGTTTTCCAGCAGCGATGACGATTGGAGGAAGAAGTATTTTTATGTGAAGATTGACCCTTCAACGGTTCCTGTGGGTCGTGCCCTTAAGACCGTTTGGTCTGATGCTTCTGGTTAGGATTACTAGGATTGCATTCACATACTTCTATTTGTAGTATCCTGATGTATGCCTTGTATCATTTACAGATATTGAAGATCCACCCACGCTTACTGGCAAGCTTACCAGGGCTCTCTTTCGGAAGTTACAGCAAACTCTGTGTACCTGGGCGTCGTACACTACCTCTCGAATAGGTGCGGCCAGGTTTCCGGATCGATATCACGCTTCTTTCTTAACTCCAATCCCGATTACAAAGTTGGAAGGTAATATGCTTATTTTAGCTTCATATATATAACTTGTTTTTATGATGTTTGAGTTTTGAAAGAGTTTGTTGATGCAGTTTCTGAAGGTGACACGGTGGTAACGGTTTCAACGGGAGCTAGTACTTCCGAAACTGAAAGAACTCGACCAACCAAGATGCCTCTTCAACCGTCGTTCCGATGTAGGGGCAGGCCAGCGAAAGCAGCCAGCACCTCTCGTGGAAGTGAAAAGAACCAGGGAGGATCTTTCCTCAGCTCTGTGAAAGAGGTTCTTGACAATGGAGCTTCTGCTCCGGTCAAGGACGCTAACCCTACTGAAGAAAAGGGAGCTCAGGAGATGACTCCTCGACCTGACATTCGGGTCATGGAAGTTGAGCCTCAAACGACCAAATATCCTTCCGAGACTGACCTTCTCAGGAGCAAGAGGTCACGGACCGATCAAGGTGACAAACCTTCCAGGTCCTCCTCATCATCCTCGAGAGGAACCGTTGGGTGGAATTTTTCACATTCAAAGCCTGGATCGATTCTTGACGATCTGTGGGGTCTGGCTACGCTGATGAGGCACATGAAGCGGACATGGTGTTCTCTTCCCCCCGTTAGCAATCTGACCAACAAGGACAAGTTCATTGAGATCGCTCACTACATGGGTCAGGTACGGGTTTTTGTCCCTCTTTTTGCCACTTTTCTTATAGAGATATTTATTTCTGTTACTTGTTTCTCTGTAGATGGCTGGTGCTGTTAATAGGGCTCAATTCAAGTTTGAGGAGGCAGTGAGCAACGCTCCTGGTGCTGAGGAGCTAGCCGAGGTCACCGAGTTGGTTAAAACCACTAAGATTGAGCGTGACCAGGCCAGAGCTCAGGTGGCGATGCTGCAATCTGAAGTTGAGAGACTTGGTTTGAAATCTGACACTCAGCAAGGGAGGATCGAGAGTTTAGAAATCGATGTTAAGGTGAAGGGTAGGAGGATTTCTGAGCTGGACAGTGCTCGAAGGGTTGCTAAGCAACACGTCCAGGATTTGATTGCTTCGTCTCAAGTCAGCCAGAAGAACAAGGAGGCTGAAGTTAAATTTGCTGTTAGAAGGGGAAAGAAGGAGGTCATTGATGCTTACAACAAGATCCTTATCTCTGTTAAAGAGAAGTTCTCCAAGAAAAAGGATGAGGTTGATCTTCAAATCTACGCCCAGGAACTTCAGGCGAATACGGATCTCTTGAAGGATTTGCTATCAAATGAGATTCAAAGTGCTGAGAATGAATACAATCGCTTGATGTCTATGATGCCAGAAGCGGTTGCTGCCAACGAGAAAGCTCAGGTTTCTGACTTCTCTGTCAGCAAGCTTCCTCTTCCTCAACTCTCAGAGTGCTCAGGTACTTTTGAGGTTAACACGTTTAATCTGTCCTTTTCTGGAGGATATGGTTCTAATTTAGGTTTGGTGGGTCCTGATTCAGCCCCAGTTGACATGACTGTGGGAGACGATGGCAAGGGGATGGATGAAGATGTTCCGGGTAGTGAGGCGATCGAGGAGGATCGTGATGCTTCGAAGGTTTCTGGCGGTGATGGTCAAGAAGGTTGAAGACCTGTTATTCCTCTTGTTTTCAGGATGCCCGCCCTACGGGCTTTTACTTATGTTCTAAGACTTATAGCCTGAGGAGGCTTTTAAACCTTTTCTATGTTAGGATCTTTTGAATCGTTAATGGCCTGAGGAGGCTTTTAAACCTTGTTTCGTTTCTCGGTTTTAATCTTGGTTTCAAGTTATTTAACTTACTTTTGGTTTATTTTACTTAGATCCGAGTTATGTTTGGTCGTTTGGGTTATCGGAACTGAGTTCCATGACTGGACCAAAATCTTTTAGGTATCCAAATCTTTTTAAGTAGCCTTTGAAGCCATTAAGAATAGCTGATCGTATATCTGAATTCGTTTGAATATTTTCAAGTCTTCGAAACTTGTTAAAGTTTTCGAGTTTCTAGACTTCGATTCGTAGGGGCCTGAGCTTATTCGAAGGATTTAAGATTTCAGGTTCATGTTCGCCGTGACCTGAATTTATTTAGTGATTTTTAAGACCTCAGGTCAGGGTTTGCCGAGACCTGATTATATTGGTAGGATTTTAAGACCTTAGATCCGGATTTGCCGGGACCTAGATTTATTGATAGGATTTTAAGACCTTGGGTCTGGGTTTGCCGGGACCTGGATTTATTGATAGGATTTTAAGACCTTAGGTCCGGGTTTGCCGGGACCTGATTTTGTTAGTAGGATTTTAAGAACTTGGGTCCGGGTTTGCCGGGACCTGATTTTACTTGTAGGGTTTTAAGACCTTAGGTCCGGGTTCGCCGGGACCTGATTTTACTTGTTTGATAGAACATGAGATGCTTGAATGTAGATGTTTTTATTGATAACTTTGATGTAATACATAATAATCATGGAGCTGATAGTTTGAGTTGGGTGTTCCAAACACATGCCCCCTTTAGATGCTAAGATGAGTGCGTAGAGATGAAGTTGGGGCTGCACTCATGACGGAGCTGCATACGTACCCAGTCAAGGGATCAAGCCAAACGTAGTTTGATGGATTTTAGGTACCTAATGATAGTATTTCCTGAGATTCATGGCATTCCATGATCGGATTTCGGGTACCCCGGTTCGTACCTTCATGAGCCTGTAAACGCCTGGTCGTATCACGTGGATGATTTGGTAGGGGCCTTCCCAATTGGTCCCTAGCTTTCCGGCGTTTGGCTCTTTGGTATGGTTAAAAACTTTTCTGAGTACCAGGTCTCCTACGGTGAATTGTCGGGACCTGACATTAGAGTTGTAATATCGAGCCTTTGCTTGTTGATAGTTTTGGATGCGAAGCAAGGCTTGATCCCGTCGTTCCTCGATGTGGTCGAGGTGATCTGATAAGAGCTGATTGTTAGCTTCGGGATTTGTCGTACAGAGCTCTCGGCGGAGGCTCCCTGTGATGGTTTCAGCTGGGACGACGGCTTCTATCCTGTAGGCTAGGGAGAAAGGGGTTTCTTCCGTAGCCCTTCGTGGGGTGGTTCAGTATGCCCAAAGCACTTCGGGTAGCCTCTCGGACCACGAACTTTTATCAACTCCGAGGCGTTTCTTGAGGTTTGCTAATACTGATTTATTAGCAGCCTCTGCCTGGCCGTTTCCCTGAGGGTATCGTGGTGTTGACATGGTGAGGCAAATTTTCCACTTGTCGCAGAAGTCTTTAAAGTCGTTAGATATGAATTGTGACCCGTTATCGGTTACGATTTCGTATGGGATGCCGTGGAGGCAAATGATGTCTCTCCACACGAGCCGTTCGGTTTCGACTTTAGTTACCTGTTGGAGGGCTTCAGCTTCTATCCATTTTGTGAAGTAGTCTGTTAGGACTAGTAAGAAGCGTAGCTTCTGCCTTCCTGTTCCTGATGCGACTAGTGGTCCTACGATATCCATGGACCATCTCATGAATGGGTATGAGGCGGATATCGAGGATAATTTTTCTGGCGGTTGATGTATAAAAGGTGCGTGCCTCTGGTATCTATCGCATGAGGATGAGTAGACCTCACAGTCAGCGATAATGGTGGGCCAGAAATAGCCTTGCCTTTTGATTCGGATAGCTAAGGCTCTACCACCGGAGTGGTTTCCACAGGAGCCGTCATGCATTTCTTTCATGAGTTTAATAGCGTCGAGGCCATGGACGCATCTCAGGTAAGGTCCCGATACGCTTCGCTTATAAAGGATAGATTCCATTATGCAGTATCTTGCGCTTATTGCTTTGAGTTTTCGAGCTTCCCATTTATGGGGGGGGACCCTGCCCTCCGAAATATACTGCATGATTAGGATTCTCCAGTCCTCTCTTCCTATGATTTTGTCGTGAAGGGACGAAGGAGGTCCTTGTGCTGGATCAGGTTCCTGGATGTTATTGCGGCCGGGGGTCGTGCCCCCGGGGGTAATCCTTCAGTTAGGTCCCCTGGAACCTGATTCCGGAGGAGTGTCGTTAACTTCTGGTGTTGGGATCGTGTCTTCGGCTGAAGTTTCAGGTTCAGGGGAGTATCTCGTTCTGCGAGTGTTTACTCCGAAGACAAGTGTGCTTGGAGGCTGGGTCGTGCCCCCGGTGGTGTGCTTTCTGAATTTGCGAGTTTTGGTTTTCGGGACCCAGAATGTTGTTAGGACTTGGGTTGCTGCTGATTCGGAGCAGCTACCTTCTGTTCGTTCTTTCGGTTTGCTATCGATCTCGGCTTTGGTAGCTATGTCGATGCTTGGTTTTTCGATTCCCTCTACGGGTATGATTCGTTTTGGTGAGGCTTCGTACGACTTCGAGGTATGCCCCCATTCTTTCGTCCCTTGTTTCGTACTCCCCATGAAACTGGCTAGCTACCAGTTGTGAGTCGCTGTAGGCATTTAGCTCTCGGATTCCGAGGCTTAGGGCGAGTCTTAATCCTGCGATTAATGCTTCATATTCGGCCTCATTATTTGAAGCATTAAATCCGAGCCTGTAGGATTGCTCGATGGTTTCCCCGGCTTAAGAAGTCAGCCTTAGACCAACTCCGGAACCTTGTTTTGATGAGGCTCCATCGACATACATGCTCCATTCCGGAGCCTCGTCTCTCGGATCTAGTTGTTCGGACAATAACTCGATGATGAAGTCAGCGAGGACCTGAGCTTTTATGGCTGCTCGGGGTCTATATTCGATGTCATATTCGCTGAGCTCTATGGCCCACTTCGCCAATCGTCCTGATTGGCTAGGGCTGTGCAGAATTGTGCGTATTGGTTGTGAGGTTATTACCACGTTTGAGTGTGATTGGAAGTAAGGTCGTAGCTTTCTGGCAGCTGTTACGACTGCCAAAGCTAACTTCTCCATGGTAGGGTATCTGGTCTCGGCGTCTATTAGACTTTTGCTTGTGTAATAGACAGGTCTTTGCTCATTTTGCTCTTCTCGTATCAGTACGCCGCTAACCATAGCAGTTGATACGGCGAGGTATAGGTACAGGGGTTCTCATGTTACTGGTTTGGATAGGATCGGAGGCTCGGAGAGGTAAGCTTTCAGTTGTTTGAAAGCTTCCTCGCATTTCTCGTCCCATAGAAACTTCTTATTATTTTTTAGAAGCTTGTAGAACGGGAGGCATTTATCGGTGGACTTAGATATAAATCAATTCAAAGCTGCGATTCGCCCAGTCAGTCTTTGTACCTCCCTGGTTGTCTTAGGTGACGGCATTTCCAAAAAGGTCGCTATCTGTTTCAGATTGGCTTCGATACCTCTTTCGGTGACGAGGTAACCGAGGAATTCGCCCGAGGGCACTCCAAAGGTGCATTTTGCGGGGTTTAGTTTCATATCGTATTTGTTGAGGATATCAAACCATTCTTTCAGGTGGGAAATGTGATTCTCCCCAGCCGAGGATTTAACCAGCATATCGTCAATGTATACTTCCATGGTTTTTCCGAGCTGCCCATCGAACATTTTGTTCACAAGCCTCTGGTATGTAGCTCCCGCATTTTTTAATCCGAACGGCATTACCTTGTAGCAGTAGGTCCCGCTCTCGGTTATGAATGCAGTTTTTTTCTTGATCTTCAGGATTCATCATGATTTGATTATACCCCGAGAAGGCATCCATGAAGGACAAGAGCTGATGGCCGGCTGTCGCCTCAACGAGGCGATCGATGTGAGGTAACGGGAAGCTATCTTTTAGGCAAGCCTTGTTTAGGTCGGTGAAATCTACACAGATCCTCCACTTCCCGTTTTTCTTTTTCACTACTACGGGGTTAGCTAGCCAGTCGGGGTAGTGTACTTCTCGGATGGAGCCTGCTTTCGTGAGTCGATCTACTTCGTCGTTGACAGCCTGGGCTTTTTCGAGGCCTAGCTTACGGCGTTTTTGTTTGATCGGTTTGAAAGTAGGATCTACATTGAGCTTGTGAGTGGTGACATTTGGGTCTATACCCTTCATGTCGCCGGTGGTCCATGCGAATGTTTTGACGTTGCTTTTCAGGAAGTCGATTAATTCCTTTTTCGTTTCGAGAGGCAGCTATGATCCGATGTTCACTTGTTTCTCGGGATCAGAGTCGTCGATGCTCACTCGTTCGGTTAGGTTCCTAGGGGGACCTCGAATATTTTGTTGCATCTCTCGGCCTTCCTGGATCTGTAATTGCTATTGGGGTGATTCTTTGAGGATTCTGAATCCTCCCAAGTAACAGATCCTGGAGATCTTCTGGCTACCTCGTACGGTGGTTATTCCGTCAGTTATTGGAAATTTCACGCATTGGTGATAAGTGGAGGCTACTGCCTTCATCTTATGGATCTAGGGTCTTCCTAGGATCGCATGAAATGGAGAGGGCTTATCGATGACCACAAAATTGGTCATTTTCATGATTCCTCCAGCTATGACCGGGAGCTTGATAGTTCCCAACGGGGTGACTGTTTCCCCGGAGAAGCCTACGAGGTTAGCTTTCTGACCAAAAATTTCATAGTCATCTATTTCCATTCCTTTCAGGGTATTATAGAAGATAAGGTCGACCGAGCTTCCGGTGTCAATCATCAGCTTAGGCACCTCGTAACCTGCTATGTTCAGGGTGACGATTAGGGCGTCATCGTGAGGTCTGTCGAGGTCTGACGTCTCGCTCTCCCAGAAAGAAATCTTAGTGTTGGATTCGGGATTGGGAGGCTTAGATTGAGCGTTAGAAACAGCCTTTCGTGCATGACTCTTGATTGAATTAACTGAGTCTTGATATATATCGGAGCCTCCGAGGATATAATCCACTCTCGAGCTGGGGCTCAACTGAGGCGGTGGTTTGCTTAGGAGGGTCTCGATTTGTAGACTTTTCCCTTGGGGAAATTTCCCAAGGATCATGTCAACTCTCTTCTTGGGAGCTGGCGGTGGCGAATCTGTTTCCTTCTCAGGTGATCTTTCGCGTTTTGGAGAGGTGTCTCTGGGACCTCTTTTCTGGTAAGGAGGTGGTTTTTTGAGTTCCACGTCCTTTAGTTCGCCAGCTACGAATTTAGCTGCCAACTGTCGTTGGAGGTCCCAGCATTCCTCGGTTGAATGCCCTTTTCGATCGTGGTAAGAGCAGTGTTTGTTCTCATCGTAGCCTTTTGACCAAGGGGTTTTGCTTGTCGCGGCAACAGGTTTTTCCAGTTTGACTTCCTCGACAGCATAAGAATGTTCCCCCTGGGTCTGATTATTCCGGGAGCTCCCTCTTCTAGAGGATCCTTTTGCTTCCGAGGTTTCACCTTTCGGGTGATTCTGGGCTTTCTTATGGATTTTATCCAGTGCGGCTGTTTCCTCCTCCAAGGTAATGTATCTCGAAGCTTTGTGAAGGGCGTCACTGATAGTTGGGGGAGGGTTAAGCGTTAGCTCGGACCAGAACTCTGATTTCTACCAGAGGCCTCTTCTAAGGGCTTCGATGGCAACTTGATCGTTGGGGTTCGAGAGTTTAGTCCTGACTGCTCTGAATTTCTCGATGTAGGTTCGTAACGAATCTCCCATTCCTTGCCTGATTTTCCAGAGGTCAGCCTCGGACGCTTGCTTGAGGATATGGGTTGAGTATTGCTTCATGAAAGCGTTGGTGAGCTTATCGAAGTTATCTATTGAGTTTGGCTCGAGGCTTGAAAACCATTCGAGAGCTGTTCCAACCAGGTTCTCAGCAAAGGTTCTGCAATAACCTGCTTCGCATTCTTCTCTTGTGAAGTGAGCTTTCACTATAGCTAAGCGGAAGGCTCTCAAATGAGCCTTTGGGTCTGAGGTCCCGTCATATTCGGGAATCCTAATTTTTCGGGTATCTCTTATGTGAGAGGTAGCGATTTTGTTCGTGAATGGGGTTCCACGGGTTTCCTCAATCAAGCTCTCGATTTCGGGAGCTGAGCTCGTTGCTTTGTGTACTTGAGCGTTCAACTTTTGGAGAGCTGCGTGAGTTTGCTCCATGTATCGGCGAATAGCCTCAGGTCCTTCTAGGGGAAGGACGGTTGGGTCATCATGATGGATCTGATGAGGAGATTCTTGATGGGGTCGAGCGTCGTCGTTCTACCAAGCGTTAGGTGAGCTAAATCGCTCGCTAACTCTTGGGCCACCTTGAGGGACGTGACCAGGGGGTGAGCTGTAGGATCAGCTTCCGTCCTCTGGTGGCTGTCTCGATTAGGGGCCGCGTTCCCACTTTGGTGAGCTGAAGCCGGTGTTCTTCCCCTAGGAGGGAAAAGCATTCCCTCTCCGGACCTGAAAATAGGTGGCGGAGGTGGTAATCGTGTGCTCTGTTCGTGAACCCTATTGGGTGCAGAGCTTGTCGTCGCTACGTTACTTCCCATAGCGCTAGTTACAGGTGGACTGAATATTGGAGTTGTCCCAGTATGAGGTGTCCGGTGAACAGGCTCTTGCCCATCACGAGCAGTGCTGTTTGGGGAAAAATCCAGGCGCCCGCGAGGGAAGGTGGATTCGGTCAGTCGGTCTCGGAAGGTGACTCCCGATCCTTGTCGTTGTGACAGATGAGTCGTCTCAGTTAGAGATCTAGTCGCTTCCTCGAACCGTTGCTGTCGAGCAGTTAGCTGCTGCAACGTGCGCTGGTTATCCTGAGCTCTTTCTACCAATTGTACCATCATTCGACGTATCTCGGATAGCTGAGCTTCCGAATGATTCGGAGCGGGTTGACGCTGTGGATTTTCGGGGTGTGTGACCCCCGAGTTGTTCCCACTGGAAGACCTTGGGTCCGTCATTTCAGTTTGGTTCGGTTGAGCGTTAGCTGGAGGCTGTTGCTCAGATCGGTGATCGGCGGATCGAGGTTCTGGATTCTGGGAATCCGAGTCTCTCCTGTTCGGTGAACCGTCGATCTGGATAACGGGATCAGGGATGGATGGGCTCGTTGCCTGGTTGGATGGATCCATTCTCAAGTTACGGAGTGAAGGATTCAATTATCTGTTCCCCACAGTCGGCACCAAAATGTGAGGGGTAAAACTCACTCTCTATTTTAAGTTAGGTTTAGATTAGGGAAAGGACAATCGTGGGCTGAATCCTTTAAGAACTTTAAAGAATGAATAAGATTTTATTGACGAATAAGGATTACAAAGATGATTAAGATAAATCCAAAAAATCTCCAGATGATTCTGAATGATAATATATGTGAAAGTTTGTTCAAAAGTCCCTCCCTTCCCTTCATCTCTTCCTCCTTTAAATAGCCTCAGCTCCTGTTTAACCTCTCCTGATTAGTCTCCGTGATCGCCTCCGTAAATTGAGGGATTTGTAACAGATTCCTTTTGACCGAATCGTACGTCTCTATCCTCGTATCCTAGGCTGTTTTATTAGGTTTCCTGCGAGAGAAGCCGGACCTCTTCCTCGTGACCTCTTTCTCGTGACCTCTTTTATCGAAATCCTTGGAAGTAACCTCTGTCCTTAGGTGAGCTCCATTCTCCTTTGAAATGATGATACACGCGTGGCCCGTCATTAGGCTTATTTTGATTGATCCGCTAATTTCAGCTAACGGGCCATATTTGGGCCCAACAGTTATCATGATAGACCATGGTTCGAGGAAAACGAACCTGTCAGGTCATATGACCTTAAGGCAAGTGTTTCATGGCCATTATGGAAGGTTAAGCACGTTTAAAGTCTAAGACTTAACCTAACATAGATAGAAACAAGCATAAGAGAGTTGGATGAGTGATATGGCAGTTGGGCGATGTAGACGGGTTGCTCGATTAGCTGGACGCAATGTGGTCAAGCTTAGTCTAGCTCACCCAAAGTTATGTAAGCTCATATAGCTAGAAAACCAGCTCACTCAGCTTGACCAGCTGGGGACCAGCTCATCTCAACTTGGAGGACTGTTCGGGTCTTGGGCAGTTGGACCAGTCTGGGCCGGAGTCGGGCCAGCCGGTTGGGGCATGTGGTCCGGCAATTGGGCCGATGGATTAGGGAGTTCATGGGTTCATTCCAAGATCTAGGGATTGGTTCTAGGCCTAGTTATGATCTGCTAAGGTACAGTTATAGGTGAATGGATGGTAGTGGTGGCAGTTATGGCCGAAAGGTTGCAATGGGACTAAAAGATGCCCATTCGCCCACAAAAGGGTGTCTCCTTAGCCTAGGCAGTTACCCACGCCTTCTTCTAAAAATATAGGACCATAGGCATGAAAATGGAGATCAGTTCCATAAGAAAAACACAGAGAGAAAGAAAGAGAGAGAAAGAAAGAGAGAGAGAAACCGACCATACAAATCGATATTCTTGTGGATAATCATCTGATATGTTCAGACCGATTGTGAAGAGGCAAGGCAGACCGGAATATGAACCAGAGGAAAGGCAGACTGGAATGGAAACCAGAGTCAATGAGAAAGAGATGTAAAAAGGATCTAATACTCCAGAGTACACGTTCAAGGTAATGGGGTGGCCATGGAACCATCACCCATAACAATCGATCGGTTTGATCAAATTCTAGGGCAGGTTTTGCACTAGTTGCATCCTATCTCTTTCTTCTCTATTTTAATTACTTTCACTTGATCTTCTACTCTGTATTTGCGTGAGGAATGGTGTGATTTGGTGTCAGAATTGGCTTGGCAAAGAGCCAAGGTCATGTCCGAATGGAACCAACCACGAACCATGGTTCATGGCCGATTGGACGGATGGTCAGATGGGTCTTAACCATGAATCGGTTTTCCCTTGTTCTGGCAAGGGGAATTCTATGGGTTCAGTTAATAAGTCCAGGGCCATTGGCTGGACTTAAGTTTGGGCTGTGGGATCCTTGATTCTAGTCGCGTGTACGAGTGGGATTCATGGATGGTCTAGTGATGTTATATGTGGGTTGCGAGTATACTTAGATGTGTCCTAAATATATGGACTATTGCATATGGTTCCTTTATCAAGGTTTGTGATGTTTGGGTCCAAGGGTTGCGTCCCTAGACTCAGTCCATTCATACCAAATCCGCAAACCTAAACCATGGGACGGTTATGCGGATCAGTCTAGAACGTTCCAAAGTATGGATGGATAGGCTGGATGGTTGGAATGACCCAAAGAGAACGAATGCCAAGAGTAACAAGTCACCAAAGGTTGTGGCTTACCAAAGGGTGCAAGTAACCAAAAGGCATGAGATGCCAAGAGTTGCGAGTATCAAAGGGTACGAGGACCAAGAGGTTCCATCGACCAAAAGGTGCCAGCGGCCAAAGGGTGCATGTTCCAAACGGTATCATTGGAAACAGTTCTGTCCACTCCATATGATTCAGTTCTTGACTTGTAAAGTCAGGACAAACAAAGTGTTCGGGTCTGAAAGGGTACGAATGGTTTGGGTTCGAAAAGGTACGAATGGTTCGGTACTAAAAGGGTACGAATGGATCATAACCAAAAAGGTGTGATTGTTCAAGGGAGGCTGTTTATGATTCTGATCATGGTTGATAATGGACGACCTGATCCATAGATGATGGATCAAGGTGTCAGATCAACCTGATACTGAATACATCGGTTGTTAAGAACAAGTTAGGATCGGTTGTCTTAGGTATAGTCCATGGCCGGTCAGGCAATATGAAGACCTATGAGTTCCAAGTCATGTGAGGATAGTTGGTTGATTGACTTAGAATCTAATGGGCATTGTCAGTCCAGTGGATGGACAAAAGGTTAATGGATGGTGCATGTGCTGAGTCAGGTCCGTTGCATGTCCTTAACCAACAAGGACTTCTTAAGGGTGATAGAGTCTGTGGGGATGGTTGGTTGAATGACTAAGTACGAAAAGGGAGTTGTTTTATGCAGGAAGAAGGATAAGGACCTTAAGTAAGATCATTGAGTGATTGTGGTCCAGTGGACAAGTAAGTGTAGTCCGGATCAATGGTGGACGGATGAGATACTAAGCTCTGTGGATGTGGCAAAGGTATGAATTATCAAATACTTGGATAGATTAGTATCTGGTTAGGATGCTGGTAAAATGGTTTAGGGGATAGAACCTCGGATCAGTATTACTTGAACCGTTTCAAGGATTGTTCTGTAAGCTTAATGGTAATAAGGGAACTGACCAAGGCATAGACAATTGGACCGGACAAGTTATAGACTGGATATAGATCAATGGTTAATAGATAATAAATCTGCTGCGTATAAGTTGAAATGATCTAAGCTAGAAAATGAAGAGGTAGTCTTCAGCTAAGATCTAAGTGAACCCAAGTCAAAAGGCCAAATTAATTCAGAAGGGTTCAATCAATCGAGAGGTTCAGCCAAGAAGTAGACTGAGCGACGTGTCGCGTCGACCGTGGCTTAGTCAGCCGGGTCCGGGTGTTACAATGACACTCAATGTACTTCAAGGTTAACAAACCACAATCACCAGCACGACATTGAGGTACTCCGGCAGTAACTCTCTCATATGGGAATGGCTCTAGTGTATAATTGACTCGCTTTTCGCCGGAGGCAACACATTAAACAAGCAAATAAGGTATCATTATGGCAAAATACTCCATTAACTCGTAGAGTTACGCATGTTTGATATGGGGATGTGCCTCTTTGGAATGGACACTGTTGGGGTCAAAAACGGTACTCTCGAAATCAGCATCTATACATTGTATTTCCATACAAATGCAGTCTCGAAACCGTCTCAACGAAAGTTTCTGATCCATAACTCAAAAGAAAGGAACACGGACAGACCGACGCGCCCGTTCGGTGAGTTGGATGGCACGGACAAACCAACTTGCCCGTTTGACGAGTTAGACGACACAGACCGACCTGTTGAGGAGAAGCATGAATACACAAGGAAAAGAAAGTTACCATGGCAGTAAAAATAAACTGTAATGGTAAAAGTAAAAATGACACACAAGGTAACTCCTATTACCTTAGACATGGAGTGATGTCATGGTGACCAAGAAGTGATGTAAGGGATGAGCTCATGGTGGCTGTCAACAAGCATTGTTTATTATGAATATCTTGAGTGTGTATACTTTGTAGTTTCTATAAATAGGGGGCAAGATGTAATCAATTTCTCACACACAAAAATGAAAAACATGTTCTTCCCCATTCTCATTCTCTCTCAAATCGCAAACTCCTTCTCTGATTGATCATCTGTCAAACTAGTACATTCTTCTTTGTATTACTTCCGCAATTAAGCCATTCTCACATGGTATCAGAGCTTACCACTCTTGAGACCTGATTATCTCTCTCATTCTCTAACATACTTCCGCAAACCCCTTCATCTAAGCATCCGCAAGAATGGAAAACTCATCCAAAATCTCTATTCCGGTTACTCTCAAAGGAGTAAACTATCTCCTATGGTCTAGACTGGTGAAAACAGCCTTAGGAGGAAGAGGTCTCTGGTCATACGTGACAGAAGACAAACCATTTAAAGAAACCATCCAAGGAGGGGATGGTAAGGAAGTGGTGGTGGCTAGCAAGGACAAATGGGATCAGGAGGATCTCTTGGTGTTGTCCATCATTCAAAGCAGCCTTGAACCATCAATCTTGGAAGGTTACTCATACTGTGAAACTTCCAAAGAGTTGTGGAACACTCTTCAAAAGGTGTATGGCAATATTTCAAACCTGAGTAGAGTATTTGAAGTCAAGAGGGCTATAAACTCACTCCACCAAGAAGACACGGATTTTAACCAACATTTCGGCAAGTTCCGAGCCTTGTGGGCTGAAATGGAGATGCTGAGGCCAAGCACCGTGGATCCAACTATCCTGAAAGAAAGGAGGGAGCAAGACAAGGTGTTCGCTCTACTCCTCACACTGAACCCCGGCTACAATGACCTCATTAAGCACTTACTAAGAGCCGAGAAGCTACCAACCTTGGAAGAGGTGTGCTCTCATATTCAAAAGGAGCAAGGATCCGTAGAGCTCTTTGGAAGAAGAGGAGACCTTGTGTTGGCAAACACTGCTGAAGGAAGTGCAAACAAGAGTTACTACAAACCGGATGACAAGAAAAGTTGGGTATGTGATCACTGTAAGAAGAAAGGGCACGGGAAGGACAAATGTTGGATTCTTCACCCTCATCTCAAACCACAGAAGTTCAAAACCCCTTACTATAATGCCAGAGCCAACTTCTCTGATAACATAAATGAATCAACTACTACTCGGTCCATGACATCCACTTCAAGCAACAATCATGCCGAGAAAGGAAAAGCACTTGCATCCAGCAGCACCGGGAGTGTAATAACCAACCAGGATGAGTCCATCAGGCTTTCTGACATTGAGAACCTCATCAAAGCCCTCAAAGATAACTCTGGTAACATTCTTGGTACCTCTTTACATGCTTATCATACGGGTCACTCCTTGAACGCTAGCACAAATTCAAAAATAACTAAACCCTTAGTAATTGATTCTGGAGCTAGCCACCACATGATTAGTGACCAAGGATTGATTAAAAATATTGTTCCATCACTAGGAAATGTCCTTATAGCTAATGGCGAGATGGTGCCAATTAAAGGGATTGGTGAACTTAGGATATTTGAAAAAGATTCCAAAGCTTTCTATATGCCTAATTTCACATCCAATTTGTTATCTGTAAAAAGAGTGGCTACTGATTTAAATTGCAATGTTACCTTCACGCCTAATGATGTCTATTTTCAGGATATTGAAACTAGTAGGTTACTTGGCAAAGGTGTAACCAAAGGAGACTTGTATTTACTTGAAGACACTATGCCAACAACAGATTTATCTATTGCTTTAAGTTCTTGTTTTAACTTCCCTAAAGATGTCATGTGGCATGCTAGATTAGGACATCCTCATTCTCGTGCCTTGAACATCATGCTACCTAGTATTTCCTTTCAAAAAGTGTGTGAAGCTTGTATTCTAGGAAAACATTGCAGAACCGTGTTTCCTAAGTCTAGTACTATCTATGAATGTGCCTTTGATTTAATCCACTCTGATGTATGGACTGCACCTTGCACATCTAGAGAACTCCATAAGTATTTTGTGACATTTATAGATGAGAAAACTAAATACACATGGATCACTCTACTTAAATCAAAGGATAGGGTATTAGATGCATTCATAAACTTCCAAAATCATGTTTCTAACCATTACAATGCAAAGATAAAGATTTTGAGATCAGATAATGGTGGGGAATATACAAGCAATGCATTTAAGCATTACCTATCCAAGCACGGAATGATTCATCAAACAAGCTGCCCATATACTCCTCAACAAAATGGTGTGGCCGAAAGGAAGAACCGGCACCTTATGGAAGTAGCCAGAAGCATGATGTTCCACATGAACGTACCAAAAATGTTTTGGGGAGATGCCGTGATGACTGCCTGCTATCTGATCAACAAAATACCAACCAAGGTATTGCAGGATCAGTCGCCACATGAGGTATTAAACAAGAGCAATCCATCTATAGATCACCTTCGGGTATTTGGTTGCGTGTGCTTTGTGTTAATACCAGGAGAGCAAAGGAACAAGCTGGAACCGAAGAGCACCAGAGCCATGTTTATTGGCTATTCACCTCAACAAAAGGGATACAAATGCTATGTACCGGAGACCAGGAGGGTCTTAGTATCCAGAGATGTGAAGTTTGTTGAGTCAAAAGGTTACTATGAAGAAAAGAGCTGGGATGAAGTGAAAGACTTGTCGCAATCTGCCTCAGACAGAGCTGAGAATTTAAGAAGAGTCATGGAAAACATTGGCATTACAATACCGAGAAGAGAAGCTGCAGTTCAGCCTCCATCCACCCGCCCAGACCCAACCGGAGAAATGGACCAGGAGGGACCTTTTAATGAAGGTACAGAGGACGCTCCTCTTGATCCTGAGGGGGGGAATCAAACTGAGTCACAGCCGGACAACACAGCTACTCATGATCAAGAAGAGCAACCAGAAGAATCAAGAGACAATGAAGATCAACCAGCGGATGATGGAGCTACAACAACTGAGGAAACTGTCCAACCACTAAGAAGAAGCACTAGGATCCGACATACAAGAGTGTACTTCAACTCACAAGCCGTGGCACACCGTTCACAAACTCCATGTTCCTTAGTAGAGTTTCCTGCCAGCCACCAAGCCTTCATGACTAGTGTGGATCAAGAATTTATTCCAAGAAAGTATGAAGAAGCTATGGAGATAGATGAGTGGAGGAAATCAGTGGAAGATGAAATTGGCGCCTTGATCAAAAATGAAACCTGGTTTGAGTGTGAGCTTCCCAATGACAAGAAAGCCGTGACAAGCATGCTGCTGTTCACCATCAAATACTTAGCAAATGGGAAGCCAGAGAGGAAGAAGACACGGCTTGTGGCAAGAGGCTATACACAAGTATATGGAGAAGACTACCTTGAGACATTTGCACCAGTAGCAAAACTTCATACCATCAGGATTCTCGTGTCCATTGCCGTGAACCTAGAATGGGATCTTTGGCAAATGGATGTCAAGAATGCGTTTCTACAAGGAGAGCTTGAAGATGAAGTGTATATGAGACCACCACCTGGTATGGAAGGCATGGTAAAACCTGGAAATGTTCTAAGACTAAGGAAAGCTATCTACGGGTTGAAGCAATCTCCAAGAGCTTGGTACCATAAGCTAAGCACAACCTTGAATGGAAAAGGATTTACAAAGTCTGAAGCTGATCATACCCTTTTCACCCTCACCAGCAATCAAGGAATCATTGCCATACTGATCTATGTAGACGACCTCATCATCACCGGCAATGATAAGAAAGGGATTGCATCAACCAAAGAGTTCCTCAAGGCAAGCTTTGACATCAAAGATTTAGGAGAGCTAAAGTATTTCTTGGGCATTGAGATGTGTAGATCCAATGAGGGTCTGTTCATGTCCCAAAGAAAGTACACACTTGACATACTTAAAGAAGCTGGTAATCTAGGAGGAAGAAAAGCCAAAACACCATTAGAAGAAGGCTACAAAGTAATGCGTGAGGGGGAGATAGAAGATAAGCCATATGAAGACACAAAACACTATAGAAGAATGGTGGGGAAGCTAATCTATCTAACCATCACAAGGCCGGATGTGTGTTTTGCTGTGAACCAAGTCAGTCAGCATATGCAAGCACCAAAAATGTATCACTGGAACATGGTGGAAAGGATTCTAAGATATCTTAGAGAGGCACCAGGGCAAGGAGTTTGGCTAGGCTGCAACAATAGCACTGAGATCGTTGGGTATTGTGATGCAGACTGGGCTGGAGACAGAAAGGACAGGAGGTCTACTACAGGATATTGCACATTCATTGGAGGCAATCTAGTCACTTGGAAGAGCAAGAAGCAGAAGATAGTCGCATGTTCCAGTGCTGAAGCGGAATATAGGGCAATGAGGAAGCTCACCAGCGAACTGATTTGGATAAAGAACCTACTAATGGATTTAGGAATTGAGCAAACCACTCCCATAACCATGCATTGTGATAATCAGGCGGCTATCCACATAGCTTCCAACAATGTGTTCCATGAGCGGACTAAACATATTGAAGTGGATTGTCACAAAGTTAGACAAGCCGTGGAGCAACAGATCATCTTGCCATGTTATACACGAAGTGAGGAGCAACTAGCAGATATCTTCACCAAAGCTGCAAACCAAAAAGTCTGTGAGTTCATTCATTCAAAGCTTGGACTCATGGAACTCCCATCTCATTAAGTCTCCCCTTCATGAAGTGTTCTACTCTTTTTCCTTGGCTGGGGTTTTATCCCATGGGGTTTTACCTGGCTAAGTTTTTAATGAGGGAATGCTTCATGACTTCCAAGCTTGACTTGTTTCATATGGTCAAGCTTGAGGGGGAGTGTTGAGGAGAAGCATGAATACACAAGGAAAAGAAAGTTACCATGGCAGTAAAAATAAACTGTAATGGTAAAAGTAAAAATGACACACAAGGTAACTCCTATTACCTTAGACATGGAGTGATGTCATGGTGACCAAGAAGTGATGAAAGGGGATGAGCTCATGCTGACCAAGAAGTGATGTAAGGGATGAGCTCATGCTGACCAAGAAGTGATGTAAGGGATGAGCTCATGCCCACCAAGAAGTGATGTAAGGGATGAGCTCATCCCCACCAACTCATCCCCACCAACTCATCCCCACCAAGAAGTGATGTAAGGGATGAGCTCATGGTGGCTGTCAACAAGCATTGTTTATTATGAATATCTTGAGTGTGTATACTTTGTAGTTTCTATAAATAGGGGGCAAGATGTAATCAATTTCTCACACACAAAAATGAAAAACATGTTCTTCCCCATTCTCATTCTCTCTCAAATCGCAAACTCCTTCTCTGATTGATCATCTGTCAAACTAGTACATTCTTCTTTGTATTACTTCCGCAATTAAGCCATTCTCACACGACCAACTCGCCCGTTCTGCGAGATGGACGGCACGGACAGACCAACTTGCCCGCTCGGCGAGTTGGACAGCATGGCAAAACCAACTTTCCCAACAGGAGAGTTGGATGGATCAAGACGACCAACTCGCCCATACGGCGAGTTGGACAAGCCCAACTTGCCGAACGGGCGAGTTAGGTGGCATGAGCAATCCGACTCGCTCGTTCGGCAAGTCAGATCAATCAATCCATTTTCACCTCTTCCTCGTTAAATCACTCTTTCGACACTTGATCGAACTTATCTTTGTTCCGTCTTCATCAGGATAGACATTGGAACTTTACCGAAAGAACTCGTTTTCTCGAGAAAGGATCGGGTCGATCGTATGAGATGGTAACAGTTAACTAAACACCTAGAGTCACACACCCCATACAAAAGATCCCAAAATCTCGAACGACGTCGTCTTAGCAATGCTCTTTCGATAAAATCGTAAAAACGCCCAAGTCAATAAAATGGCCCGATTAGGTCTAAAGCTTGGCTAAAGGCCCACTCGCGATTTTATCCGAAATCAAGCCTAAACTTTGTGAGGGTTTTTCTTTTATTTTTCAGGAAGGGATAAATGTTAAGTTCGGAAGATAAATGTCAAGATCGGAGGATAAATATTAAGATTCCGAAGATAATCATGAAGATCGAGGAAAAAAGGGAATATTTCCGCAAAGCGATAAATTCGACGAAGGGCAGAAGGGGAAATAGCAAACTGCCTCTGGAGGAGTATCTAAGGACTTCAAGGGTGATGATACAAGAGACACACAAAAATCTCCACTCAAAGCAAACATAGCATAGCACTTAGAGCATTTAGGCAACTTTTCGTTTTTGTTATTCGAGCTGCGACTCAATTAGGATTTTGCATTCTTAGGCTGTTAGAACTAGGGATCTCGCGGACAGCTCCCATAGCCAAGGCTCTTATTCTGTTGTAAATGCTCATACGCAAATTCAGAATAAGACATATATTTGCTCTCTTTTCGATAATTACTTTGTTTTTGGATATTTACTTTGTATTCTGACTGATTAGCGTGTGGTTTAGTAGATATCCGGGACCTCTGGAAAACTAGGGTTTACCCTCCGTTCCTAATTCAACAGAAATCGACAGTGTGAATTTGGTTCCCACAGTTTGGCGCTAGAAGGAGGGGGCCTCAGATTATCTAACTCAAAAAACCGCCAAACGTTTCAGACATAGTATGCTTAACAAAATGGGCAATTGTGTTATCTCTTTAAAGGAAAGAGCAACGACCGACCCGGTCAAACCTCTCAACGATCTCCTTGTCATTGATATGACAATCCAGAATATCGATCTCGCAAGGATATTAGTCGACACCAAAATTTTAGCCAACATCGTCTTCAAAGACACACTCAAACGAATGGAAGTCGACTTGTCCAAAATCGCGGAAGATCCAAATCCGATAGTATGGCTCTCGGGGGAAGCTACCATGACTCTCGGCATGATCGATCTCTTGGTAAAAGCCGGTTGTGTGTCGAAAGATATGGAGTTCCTGGTCATTGATCGAACCACATCCTACAACGCGATCGTAGGTACTCCATGGTTGAGCTCAATTCAAGCAATCATGTCGACGTACCATATGTGTCCCAAGTTCTCAACCCCTCGCAGAGTCGAGACCATCTAGGGAGATCGTAGGATTTCGCGAGTTTGCTTCGCTGCAGAATTGAAACGGAGAAATCCGTTAGCTGAATTCCCACCTAAAAAAAATCGTCTATTGTTGACAACACGCCAGAACAAGACGATACTGAAATATTTTGGCAGTCGCGAGCAGACGAAGCTTTGGATGGGAAACAAGAACCAACCTGCGAGCCCATTGTCTCGGTATGTATAGACTAAGCATTCCCAGATCGTTGTATAGAGATCAGTGCGAACCTGAGTGAATCTCTAAAAATCGAGCTTATAGCTTGTCTGAGGGAGAACTCTCACACATTCGCATGGACCGCGGAAGATATGCCAGCGATTGACATCAACTTCACATGCCACGAGCTCAACGTTGACCCGACTTTCAAGCCCGTCAAACAAAAGAGACAAAAATTGGGACCAGAACGCGCAGAGGCGGTCAACGTCTAGGTCGAAAACTCCTCAAACTCGGGTCCATAACAGAGTTCAGGTATCCCGACTTGCTCGCTAACCAAGTAGTTGTCAAAAAGAAGCACGGGAAATGGAGAGTCTGCGTCGATTTCACCGATCACAATAAAGAATGACCATGGATAGCTTCCCGCTGCCACATATTGACCGCTTAGTCGAAGCAACGGCGGGGAACAAACTTATGTCCTTTATGGATGCCTTCTCTGTTTATAATCAGATTAGAATGAATCCCGACGATCAAGAGAAGACCGCATTCATAACAGACCGCGGCACTTACTGTTACAAGGTAATGCCATTCGGTCGGAAAAACACTGGCGCAACTTATCAACGGCTCATCAACCAAAAGTTCTCAAAACAGCTCGGAAAAACAATGGAGGTTTACATTGACAATATGTTCGTGAAATCCCTCGAAGAAAAAGATCATATCGCTCACCTCCGAGAATGCTTTGAAAGGCTAAAACTCCACAATATGAAACTGAATCCCGCAAAGTGCAGGTTTGCAGTGGCATCGGGGGAATTCTTTGGTTACCTCGTGACCTACCGAGGAATCGAAGCTAACCCGAAACCGATTACCGCGCTGATCGAAATGGTTTCTCCAAAAACAAAACGAGAAGTATAGAGATTGACCGGTAGGGTGGCAGCACTAAACAGATTTATCTCGCGATCGACGGACAAATGTTTGCCCTTCTACGACACTCTAAAGGGGAACAAGAGATTCAAATGGACCGAGGAATGCGAAAAAGCTTTCCAACATCTGAAGCGCTACTTGGCCACTCCCCCGGTACTCGCAAAACTCGTAGAAGGAGAACCTCTGTTCCTGTACATCGCAGTATCAACCACGGCAGTAAGCGGCGTCCTTATACGAGAAGAACGTGGCAAGCAAAAACCCATTTTCCACATAAGCAAAAATTTGCTTGACGCAGAGACGCGCTATCAAATGATGGAAAATTGGCACTTGCAGTGGTGATGTCAGCACGAAAGCTAACGCCATACTTCCAGTCCCATATGATCGCAGTACTGATATCATTCCCAATGTGGGCTATCTTGCATAGTCCCAGTCAATCTGGGAGATTGGCAAAATAGGTGATCGAACTAAGCGAGTACAACATCGGGTATCTAGCGAAAACCTGCACAAAATCACAAGTGCTAGTTGATTTCTTAGTGGAACTCCCAGTAGGATGCACAGGCAGTCGAGAACCCGGCTCGACCTGGACCCTCCACGTCGACAGATCCTCATCCAAGCACGATTCTGAGATAGGAATCCAACTCATGTCACCGACGAGGGAAATATTGGAATAATCATTCCTACTAATCTTCCATGCCTCAAACAACAAAGTTGAGCAAGAAGCCCTGATCTGAGGATTACGATTGGCACATGGCTTAAAAATACGCAACATTCATGCTTACTGTAACTCCCAACTTGTGGCAAGCCAATACAGTGGAGAATACGAAGCAAAAGACGAATGAATGGACGCCTACTTAAAACTCGTTCGAGAATTAGCTCAAAAGCTTCGATCAGTTTGCGCTCACCCGGGTCTTGAGAGCCGAAAACGCTCACGCCAACGCCCTAGCCAACCTAGCATCCAGTTTAGACCCAGGGTTAAGCAGGTTGATTCCCGTAGAATTCGTAGAACATCCTAGCATCGGACCACCCGTTGTCATAAACATAATCGACTCTTCTGACTGTGATACCGGCTAAGTCGATGACCAAGCCACGCAAGAGTCCAGGGGGATAGAATACGGATTCAACGAACCTTGGATGAAGGCAATCTTTGGGTATATTGCCGGCGGAACACTCCTGGCAGAAAAATGGGCTGCCCGAAAGATTAAAACCCAAGCCGCACAATACGTCTTGGTTGACGGAGAACTATACAAGTGGAGATTTTCAGCACCACTCATGACCTGTGTAGAAGGAGAAAAGGCACGAAAGATAATGGAAGAGGTCCATTCTGGGTCCTGTGGAAATCACTCTGGCAGAAGGTCTCTCGCACTCACAATAAAACGCCAAAGACAGTACTTGCCAACAATGATCAAAGATTGCGAGGACTTTGCGCGGAAATGCGAAAAGTGCCAAAGGCAGGCCCCAACTATTCATCAACCAGCGGAGGTCCTCTCATCGATCTCGACACCATACCCAATCATGCGATGGTCGATGGATATAGTCAACCCCATGCATAGGTCGAAACAAAAAATATTCTTGCTTGTCTTGACGGACTTCTTCTCAAAGTGGGGAGAAGCATACTCCTACGCAAGCATTAAGGATGCCCAAGTTGAAAGCTTAGTATGGCAAAACATTGTTTGCAGGCACAGAGTCTCGTACAAAATCATAACAAACAATGGGTCTCAATTCATTTTGAGCAGATTCGAGGCCTTCTGCAAAAAATGGAAGATACGACTAACAAAACCAACCCATAGATACCCGCAATGAAATGGCCAAGCCGCAACTACTAATAAAACCATCCTTGATGGATCAAAAATTGTTTGGACGCATGGGTAGACGAACTTAAAGGAGTCCTATCACTACAAGAAAACAGCGTTATTCCGACGACTATTTTCGTCGGAGTTTCGTCGGAATAGTCACATTCCGACGGTATTTCGACGAAAATGGTCGTCGGAAATATCTTGTCGAAAAAATATATTTCGTCGAAATTTTGTCAGACATTCCGACGAAATTCCGAGGAATCATTTCGTAGGAGTTTTCCTCGGAATTTCCTCAGAAATTTTCGAGGAACGTTTTCCTTGGAATACACCGAGGGCAAGAGTCCCTCAGAAATTTCCGAGGAAAGTCTTCCCTCGGAAAAATATTTACCGAGGAAACTTCTCCCTGGGAAATTCCGAAGAAATGACTTCCTCGGAATATTCCGAGGAAACATCTTCCTCGGATATTTCCGAGGGACTCATTTCCTCGGAAATTTCCGAGGGAGTCATTTCCTAGGAATAATCGCAAACTATTTTTTTAAATAATTAATTTTTAATATATTTTGTATTTTTTAATTTAATTTTTAAAAATAAAATTTAATCTCAAATAGAAAATATATTATAATATTAAAAGTTCTATAAATTAAAAGAAAAAATATTAAACAAGTTTTATTAAAAAAACACAAACTAAAACTGGTCGGGGAACATCCGTCTCATCATTTCCAACATTTGTGCATTCGCCCTCTCTGCTGAGTCCACTTTAGCTTGTTGGGCGGCCATCTGGGTCTCCAATACTGAGATCCGGTCATCCTTGTTCTGTAGCTGCTCCATAACTGCCGGATCAACAAAAGGTGTTGATGAAGAAGAAGCAACCGACGGAGATCGACGACCCAAACCGAACAAACGCCCTTTTCTCTTTGGAACCGCCTGAAAAGAAAACATAATGATTTTAGTAGCAATAAAGATAAAAATGAAAATATATAAAAATAAAAATGAAGATCTTACCGATTCAACGAGTTCGTTTATTTGACCTCGAGACAGGTTGCTCGAACCAGCAGTAGTGGCGTTCTCATCAGAGACAAGCGGAGATAGGCGGAACTCTTCATCATCCTTCTGGCTTTGGACCAGGTCGACCACTTCCCTCACAAGACCATCATAAATCTCGCCTGTCTTTTTGTTGGTATACGCCATCCTCATTAGGTTCTTCCGCCTAAAAAATGTAAGACATGCATTAAAAATTGAAATAAAAATGTTTAAAGATTTGAAATAAAAAATAGATTTAACTTACCATTCGATCTCCGAGAGTGTTAATACTCTGGGAACCTAAGTTGTGCTTGTACATGCTCTTCCCGTGACGCTCGCTCTTGCGGTTGCCAGAGTTGGTCACTGATCGGTCTTGCGTCGTGTCCTTCTCCCAGTATAGTATCAACTCCGTCCACACCGTCTCGTTAATCGATTTCGGTGTCTTTCCTTTGATCCACTTCTGCTTCCATTCATAGATTTGCTTCATATAATTATTCATTACTTTGTGGTTGAAGTGGTGACGGATGAAGTTTGTCTGATCAGAATTTCAGTTGAATTCTTGCTGAAAAATACACAATTAGTAAAAAAATTATGTTAAAGATTAAAAATTAAGTTAAAAAAAATTAAAATTTACCGCAAACTGACGGAACCACATTTCCCATTCCTCGGAAGGGAAGCTGGTGAAGGTAGGATATCCCTTCTGGAGGGTCGAGTACATAATCCGGTTGATGAAGGTGTTGATCCCGTTCCCCGATCGATCGAACCTAAGATAAGAGAAAAAATAGGAATGAAATAAAATTTTAAAAAAAAAGATTTACCAAGTTTGGTGTCGGCCTTGTGGATACGGAGTGAGAACGAGAAGATTTTCTCGACCCGGCTGCTGAACCAACTGTTCAACAGTCATGATTCCCGGAACAACCAGAGGAACGAGAGGGTGACGATACTCGTCTGCAGCTTGGTTCAGAGACGCTGAAGAAGTTCGAGAGCAGGAGGACAAACCACTACGACCTCGTGGTGCTGAACGGCAAAGTCTAGTTTGGTTCTCGCCACTAGACCTACTTGTAAAACAAAGTTTTACAAATAGTTTTTAAAAATGGAAAATATACATATAAAAATCTAAAAGTAGATTTAATATACAAATGATGTTTTATAAATATAAATATAAAAATCATTTTATCATTATTAAAAATGTTTTATAAATATAAAAATCATTTTAAAAATATGAAAAATGTTTTATATATATAAAAAAAAGTTTTAAAAATATTAAAAAATTTTATAAGTATAAAAAACGTTTTAAAAAAATATTAAAAAAGTTTTATAAATATAAAAGTCGTTTTATAACTATAAAAAATGTTTTATATATATAAAAAAAGTTTTAAAAATATTAAAAAAGTATTATAAATATAAAAGTCGTTTTATAACTATAAAAATGTTTTATATGTATAAAAAAGTTTTAAAAATATTAAAAAAGTTTTATAAATATAAAAATCGTTTTATAACTATAAAAACGTTTTATATATATAAAAACGTTTTAAAAATATTAAAAACGTGTTATAAATATAAAAATCATTTTAAAACTATTATAAACGTTTTATATATATTAATAACGTTTTATAAATATTAAAAACGTTTTAAACGTTTTTATAAACCTAAAAAATAGATTTATAAATCTAATAATCCACAATTTAAACAATCCTATCAATATAATCCTAAATCCTAACAATCCTAAATCCTAACAATTCTAAATCCAAAAACAACAATCTACGAAATCTAAAATCATCAATTTCATCCAAAAATTTAACAAAAACAACCAAAAAGAGTGGAATAATGATCTTACATGTTTAGGAATGGGTTTTGGGGAGAAATGAAGAAGATTGACCGGAAATAATGGAGGAAATGAGGAGAGCTTCGCCGGAATTCGAGAGAGAGATAAGAGAAATGGGGAAGAAGAAAGGTCTCGGGTAAATAGACACGAAAATTTCTGAGGAAATAGGTCGTCGGAATTTCCTCGGAAATAGTAAACTTCATTTTCGCCAAATTTTTTGGCGGTTCTGTTTCTAGGGTATAGAATTTCTGAGGAAATTCGGACGAATAGTAAAACATTCGTCGGAATTTCCTTGGAATTAACATAAATCGGACAAAATATCATTATCTGTGCAAAGCATATTCCTTTTCCTCGGAATTTCTTTGGAATATTCCCAGGAAATTCCGAGGAAATGGAATATGCTCTGCATGTCCCCTTACTGGATAATCATAATTCATTTTCCTTGGAATTTCCTCGGAATATCCCGAGGAAATTCCGAGGAAAACATATTTTAGGGTTTGGAAACATCAAATTTGTGAACCCTAGTTTATTTCTTACACAATTTCAAAGTTGTCCAATGCATAACAATGAGAATCCTATCTGATACGCCCTAAACGGAAGGATCACTCTGAAATTGGTAAGGGATATGATCTCAGACGGATCGAATGAGAAATGATGGACTGAAGGGTCGCACAACAGTTGCGGAAGGCTGTTGATATTCCCAACTCCAGTTGCTGCTTGATATGACGCACAAGTCCAGCAAAAAAGAGAAACGGATGGATCGAAGGGTCGCACAGCAGATGCGAAAGGCTGCTGATATTCCCAACTCAATGTTCTAGGATATGACGCACCTAGACGACAAAGAGGATGACTCCCTAGATATGACGCACCAGGACGAATCGAAAAAGTTCCTGAAAGAACAAAATTGAGAAACACTCTCAAGATTCCAAAAATATAACTCACAACTTATTTTATTTCATTGATCAAATGGCCTTTATATAATAGGCAAGGAGTACATGAAAGGTTGGAATACAAAAGGGCTAGTCAATCCTTGAAACTAGAAAACTAATAAACAAAGAAGACTTGACTAGAAGTTGGAAAGCTTGCACATTTTGACTCTTGATCTTCAAAATTCGTCACTCTTTTTGACCAGAAAATAAAGCAAATATTTTGGACCATTTTTTAACTTGTAACACCTCCAAAATGGGTTGGACCATATATATAATATATCCATTGGATATTTCATTGCTCTCCATGCCCAAAACTTCATATATCAGCCCGAGATCGCATCATACTCCTCCTCTTCAAAAAGATTTGTCCTCAAATCTTGCTTTCCGAAGAAAGAAAAATTTTGAACACATACTTCCCAAATGATCCAACATATTTGTGGAAAAGAAATAACAATTTTGTTTTCTTTTTTTTTGTAGAAAATGGATAGATGAGAATGATGGATAATAGAATTGAATACCGCTTTCAGAGTGGCTCTGATACCAAATGATACGCCCTAAACGGAAGGATCACTCTGAAATTGGTAAGGGATATGATCTCAGACGGATCAAATGAGAAATGATGGATTGAAGGGTCGCACAACAGTTGCGGAAGGCTGTTGATATTCCCAAGTCCAGTTGCTGCTTGATATGACGCACATGTCCAGCAAAAAGGAGAAACGGATGGATCGAAGGGTCACACAGCAGATGCGAAAGGCTGTTGATATTCCCAACTCAATGTTCTAGGATATGACGCACCTAGACGACAAAGAGGATGACACCCTGGATATGACGCACCAGGACAAATCGAAAAAGTTCCCGAAGGAACAAAATTGAGAAACACTCTCAAGATTCCAAAAATATAACTCACAACTTATTTTATTTCATTGATCAAATGGCCTTTATATAATAGGCAAGGAGTACATGAAAGGTTGGAATACAAAAGGGCTAGTCAATCCTTGAAACTAGAAAACTAATAAACAAAGAAGACTTGACTAGAAGTTGGAAAGCTTGCACATTTTGACTCTTGATCTTCAAAATTCGTCACTCTTTTTGACCAGAAAATAAAGCAAGTATTTTGGGCCATTTTTGAACTTGTAACACCTCCAAAATGGGTTGGACCATATATATAATATATCCATTGGATATTTCATTGCTCTCCATGCCCAAAACTTCATATATCAGCCCGAGATCGCATCACTATCTAAAGATGTTGATAAACTATTAAATACAAAAAATCGAAATCGATTACAAGTATTGTCCTTCCCGTTTATTAAACTGTATAAGTGTTTCTCTTGAAGTGTATGAATTTCGTTCATACAATCGGAAAACTGTTTATTATTTGAAAATAAACTAACATTTGAACTGAAAATAAATTTAAGACACTTAGGAAAGGTTTTGTGGTTGTATGTTTTTTATTTCTAACCGTAGAACGATGTTTTCGGTTCATAATATCCCTTTTCGTCAGAATTTCCTCGGTATTTGCCGAGGAAATTCCGACGAAAGGGTGCTTTTCCTCGGAATTTCCTCGGAAATAACCGAGGAAATTTCGAGGAAATGGTTGCCCCTAAACCTAAACCCCAAATTCGAAATTTACTAAGGTATTTTCCGAGGAAATTCTGAGGACTAACCCTTATTTCCTCGGAATTTCCTCGGTTTTATTTAAAAAAAAAACCGTGACATTGTTTCTATTCTGATTCCGAGTCATCACCAGATGAATCTGAATCTTGGTGAAACTCTCCAATCATATTTTCATCCTCTTCGTAAACAACAACTTCCTCTCCAAAGTCGGTTAAATCAACTACCAACTCAACGTTTGGTAAATCTTCAGCTGCATTTAAGTTTCCGGATGTGCTTGGTTGTAGTGGGTCTTGATCAGAACTTCCTTGAACTCGCCCTCTCGTTTTGAGTGATGTAACAGTGACCCATAGATCATCTCTGTTCCTAACCCGAGGATTTTAATATAGCAAACCTGTGAAAATATTACAAATTTATATATAAATTAGTAATAGTAATATACAAACGAATGAATCATTATGAATAAATTGACATATATATAATTACTTGATTGGCTTGCGAAGCAAGAATGAAAGGATCATAATATTGCAACTTTCGTCGCGAATGTACTGATGTAACACCAAATGCATATGTTCTCACGCCTCGATCTGCAGTGTTATCGTACCAATCACAATAGAAAACCGTACACCGCAATCCAACCATGCCCGGATACTTGATTTCCAAAATTTTGCGTATATTCCCGTAGTACACATCATCTCCAGATGCAGACGAGACACCATCATCATAAGTTGTACTTGAACGTCTCCTCTTCTGAGTTGTGAATGCATATCCTCGAGAACAAAATCTTGGATATGACTTCACAACATGTTGTGGTCCACACACCATCTCGCGTATCCAATCATCAAATGTTTCACCTCTGGCAATTGCAGCATACACCTATTAATAGAAAATATGTTATAGCAATATTCTGAGGATTATTATAACATGTGATTAATATTACAAGGGTTAAAGTACTCACATAACAAAGCATCCAAGCAAGAACAAATAATTAACTAGAAAAGAAAAAAACCCTAGCTGAGAGAGCGAAGCGTGCGACGGCGATCTCCAAGCACGAGTTTCTTTGAACCGTGCCCCATCGCCATCCTGATCAAGAGATCGTTGTCTCTTGCCTCAAGCCTATCTTCTCCGCTGATCTGATCTCGTCGAAGCAGCCATCATCGTTGTGTCGTCGTTGTGCTCTTCTCCGCTGATCTGATCACGTCGAAGCAGCATCGTCGTTGTGTCGTCTTTGGCTGCATACCGCTCCTCGTCCGTAGCTGCCTCGTCTAACCCGGAGAAGACGCCGATCTTAGGCCGGTGATTCTCATCCATCGTTTTCATTGATCAATAGATCATTGTCCCTTGATCAAGACGGTTTCTGTGTTCTTTTATTTCTGATCATCTTCTCCGGCTTACCACTGTCGATCTCGACTATCTCTGCACCTGATTACCCCATTGATCGCGAAGCTATACATCTTTCATCCATTGATGAGTGGATGGCACGTTAACTAACAAAGTATCAGACCATCGTCTGGTGCATCACTCGGATCCGGCTTGATCTGTTTCTTCATGATGGTTTGTTCCGACTCCACTTAGCCTCGACATAAGGTGCTCCGACGGCTTCGTTCAGTAGTAACGCCAATTCTGTTGACTCTCGTTGACGGTCCAAATCTGCCAACTCAATTCCTCATCGACGGTGTCACTGTCTTGAGATGCTAATTGTGAATCGTTATACCCTTTGGTATAAGTGAAGTTTCACCTTGTGTTCTCAACGGCACCCATTGTCGTTTGGTTCCGGTAACGTCTTATAGCATGGTTGCTTATTTGGGAGCTCCTCATATGGGACCCTCGTCTAGGATGGGGTCTGCTCACCTAGCAGACATCAAAGGCAAGGGCTTGCTATACGAAGACGATGATGAACCAATAAAACTCACAGATCATGATGATGCTTTTGTTATTAAGGAATTCAAGCTCTCTCTCATTGGCAAGATCTTAAATCCGAGAAAATAAAAGGTGGAGAAGCCTCTCCAAACAATGCCGTCTCAATGGGGTTTACAAGACATGATTACGGCAAATGATCTGGGGAATGGAAAGTTTCTCTTTAACTTCAGCTCTGAGGAAGATCTTAACTCTGTTCTTCGGCAGAGTCCTTTCCATTTCAACTTTTGTATATTTGTGCTGGTGAGATGGGAACCTATAGTTCATGATGATTATCCATGGGTGATTCCTTTTTGGGTATAACTGGTTGGTTTTCCCCTTCACTTATGGACCGATAGGAATCTGAGGAATATTGGTGGGAGAATTGGATTTGTTGATACCATGGAGCTATCTGAGGGTCGTATGCTCATACAGATAGATTCACGTCGACCACTGAAATTCTCAAGGAAAGTCCAATCTCCACAAGGGGATGAAGTCACTATTGAGATTAAATATGATATGCTGTTCAAGCACTGCACCATCTGTGGGTTGCTCTCTCATGAGAAAGGATACTGCCCTACTGCCAGTATTCACAATCGGTTACAACAGCCGAATGAGAGGTCTGATGTCTTCTCCAGAGTTCAGATTCCTGCGGTGCACCACACTCAGCAGTCTGTAGCAAAGGAGGAATTTGAGAATACTCAAGGGATTCGATCTTCATGGCGACAGAGGAACGATCAGACTCATGGTGTGTTAAGATTAGACAAACATCGTGCAGGAGAGCGCCCCCATGAGAGTCAATCTCGCTCTAGAGATAGCTATGATACACGAGGGGAGGGACGCACAACAAGAGCTTCCAGGAATCGACAAGATTACTACAGAAGTACTAGACATGGTGGTCGATATGAGCCATATCATCGTAAACCCGAGCAGCGATGGAGAGCTAAATCACCAATACAAGCGCAAATGGAGGATGTTAGAGGGCGCCATACTGGAGAGATGGGCGCTGGGAATCCTCGTGAGAGTGGTTCTGCTGTCCCACTAGATATTGTTCCTTATGAACAAATATCAGCTGTCTCTGAATCATCGGTGGCTGCACAGCTGAAGAGTGGTGAAGTTCGGCAAAAGAGGATGATAGCAAGCAAGATTGTGACCCCATCAGCAGGGGATAATCCTATGGAGAGTAATGTCACTACCCGTGCTAAGGGAGCAGCTCGTGCACTTTCCTTTTCTCCTTCTCTGGCGCCTGAGATCAAGGAGGATCAGATTATTGGGGCACTGGATGATATGGAGTTGGATGGGCAAGATGATAGTTTGGAGGGTTTTGTACCAAGTGAGGATGATTTGCTGGGTGAGGAGTTGTTGGAATCTGAAGTGGCCATAGCCACTTTATGTTGTGGAAGGGAGATCAAAATCAGCAAGGAAGATAGTGAGAGTTCAGAAGCCTGGCGCTAAGAGAAATGCACCTTTGAGCTTTCCAAGTAAGAAGTTGGAGTTTCTCCGTTGGGGATCTCCTAGCAAACAATTCAAGTCTCTGGGATCAAATTCGAACAGTCGTGCCGGTAGATCAGGGCGACTCAGCACGAGGAGGATGAGAGATAGGCTGGAGAAAAGAGAGGAAGTGATGGGGCCTAAAAACTCATCCAACATGGAACCATGAAGACAATCAGTTGGAACTGTAGAGGGATCGGGAACAACCTCACAGTTCGACGCCTTAAGGATATGTGTCAGAAGCATCACCCAGGACTTTTGTTCCTTTCAGAGACGAAGAATACTAGGTCTTTATTGCAAAACATTCAGACCGATTTAGGATTTGATCGTTTGTTTACCGTAGAGCCTCTTGGCCTTAGCGGTGGTTTAGCTTTGTTTTCACTAGATGAATTTCAAATTAATGTTTTGTTTTCGAATAACAGAATGATTGACGTTGAGGCAATCATTGATGGAATAAAAGTCTATATGACATTTGTGTATGGTGATCCTGTCTTAGAACAAAGAGATCAAGTATGGGAACGTCTTACGCGATTCTCAACAACAAGAATTGGACCTTGGTTTATGATAGGTGATTTTAACGAAATAACAAGCCACGAGGAAAAAGTGGGCGGAAGACCACGAACAGATAGCTCCTTCTTGCCTTTCAAGCAAATGCTTAATGACTGTGGAATGCTGGAATTTCCATGCTCAGGGAATATGCTATCATGGGTTGGAAAAAGAGCTGGGGGAACCACTGTCCGATGTCGATTGGATAGAGCTGTCGGGAATGAGGATTTGCATGAAAAATTTCCTCACTCGATAGTAAACTATATGAGGCTGTGGGGATCGGACCATCGTCCTGTCCTTGCAAATATTCTGTCAAAACCAGTGAGAAAATCGAAATCTTTCAAATTTGACAAAAGATGGACTAATAAAGAGGAAATACGACGAGTTATTTTGGAGGGTTGGAAATCTCCAGATCATCCACCGAATGCTGATATTATGGAGCACATCTCAATTTGTCGTAAGGCGCTTGGACTATGGAGGAGACATAATGACCTCAATTCTGGGAGGAAAGTTGAGGAGCTAAAGGAGAAGGTAGAGGGGCTGTACTTGGACGATGCTGCAACAACTGAAGATATAGCGGTTGCCTTGAAGGAACTATCTGATGCTCTTAAGGTGGAAGAAATGTTTTGGAAACAAAAGAGTAGGAATCTCTGGCTTAAAGAAGGGGATCGAAATACACAATTCTTCCATTCAGTAACTAAGCAACGGAGAGCAAGAAACAAGATTAATCAACTCCTAGATTCAAATGGGAATGTTGTGGAAGATGTGGAGGGCATAGTTGCTATTGCTACTACATATTTTAGAGAGCTGTTTGAGAGTTCTAATCCGGGAAATATTGACGAGGCTCTTACCGAGGTTTCCACAAAAATTACCGGGGAGGGTAATGCGAACCTAACAGGCCCGGTTACGGAATGGGAGGTAAAGGTAGCTTTGTTCGCAATGCACCCTGAGAAAGCTCCTGGACCAGATGGGATGACAGCTCTTTTTTACCAAAAATACTGGGATATCGTGAAGGAGGACCTAACCCTTATGGTTAATCAATTCCTTTTTGAAGGGACAATAGCAAATGAACTTAACGATACAAATATTTGTCTTATCCCTAAGGTGGAACGGCCCAATGAGATGGCTAAGTTTAGGCCCATCAGCTTATGCAATGTTAGTTACAAGATAATCTCCAAGGTTTTATGCCAGAGATTAAAAAAAGTTTTGCCAGGTCTAATTTCCGAAACTCAATCGGCCTTTGTTGCCGGAAGACAAATCTCGGATAATGTCATGATTGCACAGGAGATGTTTCATGCGCTGCGAACTAAACAGAATGGGTGAAATAGAAGGATGGCCATCAAAACGGATAGCCATTCATCCAGGCAGTGATCCAAAAGATGGGGTTCTCAGAAACCTGGATAGGATGGATTATGCGCTGCATAACCTCGGTTCGGTATAAAGTACTAATGAATGGTCAACCGAGGGGAAATATTATACCGGGAAGAGGTCTACGTCAAGGGGAACCTTTGTCTCTTTTCATCTTTATTATATGCACCGAAGCGCTCGTTAGCCTTCTTAATCATGCAGAGAATCAAGGGAAGATAATGGGGATGTGTGTTTCACGTGCTTGTCCCCCGATATCTCACCTACTCTTTGCTGATGACAGCCTGTTCTTTTGTAAGGCGGAGCCCCGTGAATGTGATGAAGTAATGAAAGAGCTCAGGAAATATGGAGAAGCGTCTGGTCAATGTATTGTTTTTGAGAAATCTTCTCTGCTCTTTGGTAAGAAGATAAACGCCCAAGCTCGACAGCTGATTAAAGATAAGCTTGGTATCCAAAACGAGGGTGGCATGGGGTATTATTTGGGTATACCAGAAGATATTAGTGGATCCAAATGCAAGCTCTTCGCTTTCCTTAAAGACAAGCTGATGCATAGAGTGAATGGGTGGACGGGTAGATGGTTATCCAAAGGTGGGAAAGAAGTTCTAATCAAATCTATACTATTAGCACTCCCAACATATGTGATGTCTACATTTCTATTACCACTTGATATTTGTGAGAAGCTTGCTAGTGCCATTGCACAGTTCTGGTGGAGTTCGAACCCACCTAAACGAGGTATCCATTGGGCAAAATGGGAAAACTCTGTAAACCACGGAATGAAGGAGGTCTTGGGTTTCGTCTAATTCATGAATTCAACCTGGCTTTATTAGCTAAACAATTGTGGAGACTAGTCCGATTTCCAGATTCACTAGTGGCTAGAGTGCTAAGAGGAAGATACTATCAGATGAGCTCGCCTTTGCGTGTATCGTCGGTAACAAGTCCTTCATATGTCTGGAACAGTATCTCGGCTGCACGAAACCTATTACTATTGGGAATCCGACAAAAGATCCACTCTGGACATGATACTAAGGTATGGGAGGATCCTTGGATCCCAACAATACCAGCCAGGCCGGCCTCTTCGTCTACTCCAGTAATGCACCCGAATTTGAGAGTTAGCGATCTTATAAAACATGATTCCAAGGAGTGGGATATTGAATTACTGAGCAACTATGTAGCCGAGGAAGATATTCCCCTTATCAGATCTATCGCTATAAGTTCAACATACCACCGTGACTCTTTTTGTTGGAGTTATACCAAGAGTGGTCAATATACTGTCAAATCAGGGTACTGGGTGGCTAGGAAACTTCTGAGAAATACTGTGGCGAGTGAGTTTTGTGGACCGAGTATCACTGACCTTCAAGCCTTTGCTTGGAAAGTCAATGTGCCTCCAAAGATGCGCCATCTTATATGGCAACTAATCACACGGCATGTGGCGGTCACAAAAAATCTTAATTATCAAAATTTGCGATGTGATGATTACTATCCGAGATGTGGGGCGCCGGAGGAGTCTGTTACACATGCTATTTTCGAGTGCCCTCCTGCGGTACAATTGTGGGATTTGTCGTCGATACCCTCAGGTCAAAATGGATTTCCATTGACTAGTATCTATGCCAATATGGATTACCTTTTCTGACGCAAAAATGAGTTCTCGGTGGACCAACATAGAGAATCTTTTCCATGGATAATTTGGTATATCTGGAAGGCCCAAAATGATAAACTTTTTAGGGGAATTGACAGAGACCCAAGGGAATTGGTTCGATATGCAGAGAGTGAATGCCTCGCGTGGTTTAGCGCTAACGAGTCGATCAATCAGAATCCAATTATGCAAAGAAATGAATATGCACAGACCTTATGTCTGGAGAATATTTGTATGGTGGATGATTCTTGGACCGCCACAGATCAGTATAGTGGATGCGGTTGGGTGTGGAAGAGCGAGAAGGGGAAAATTGAGCTACTGGGGTCGCGCATTCTGAGCAGGCGGGAGACAGCGCTTCATTCGGAATTAGAGGCTCTTAGATGGGCAATGGAATGTATGTTCCAATATTCTTCTTGCCAAAGGTTCGGCACTGATTGCAAGGACATTATCGCGATGATAACGGAGCCACATGACTGGTTGAGTTTTGCTACAGAACTTGAAGCGATTCAAACACTCCTGATTTGCTTCCCTTCCTTTGAGATTTGTCACATCCCGAGAACCCACAATGGGACTGCAGATGGATTAGCTAGGAATGCTCGTTCTTTGCACAGAGATATTTGTTTTGTTGGTTGTTCTATTCCGGTTTGGCTTCCCAGACCACCTCATGTTTGAGTAATATAATGACCTTTTGATGAAAAAAACCAAGCATCCAAGCAGCAAATTCTCGCTGCTTCAGTTCTTCAAATTCCTCTTATGTGGCGTGTCTATGAGTGAACCACTTTTTAGCCATGAAAATCTTGTACACATAAATGAAATTAATTAAGATTTAAATTATAACTTGTAAAAATAATAATTGTTAAACATATTTATATATGTACCTCTCATATTGAAGAATTTCTTCGCAGTTGGTGAGCAGATATGTTTGCAAATGACTGTGCTCCTGCTCAATAAGTCGACGGTCCTTTGATTTTCCGCTGAGTCGTCCGACATCTGTGAAGATGTTTGGAACCGTAACATAATATGTTGCCTTTTCGCCTCTATCATCATGCCGGGCAGGTTTTCGGTTTTTTGTCTGCACTTCTGCTGGAAAGTAGTACTCAGCAAAGTTTAAAGTTTCTTCATTGATCATCTGTGTGACAATAGATCATTCCACCTTGCTTAAATTCTTGACTTTCTTCTTTAGATGAAACATATACCGCTCGTAAACATACATCCATTTATACTGCACAAGACCACCAAGTTCCAATTCTCTTGCCAAGTGAATAACAAGATGCTCCATAACATCAAAAAATGATGGAGGAAATATCTTCTCGAGGTTACACTGGATCACAAGGATGTTAGACTTCAAATTTTGGATACCTTCTGGAGTCACTGATCTCGTGCATAAATCACGGAAAAAGCACTTATCCCTGCAATTGCTTCATGAGCATTTCGTGGTAATAGTCCCGAGAAGGCAAACAGAAGGAGGCGCTGCATCATTACATGGCAATCGTGACTCTTCAAGCCGATAAACTTTCCTTCTCTTCTGTCAACACAGTTACGCAAATTAGATGCGTAACCATCTGAAAATTCCACATCGTTTGAAATCCAATCAAAGAACGCCTTTTGCCGCTGCATCCAGTCGGTATATGGGAGCAGGAGCCCTACCATTCTCATCAACATGAAGTTCGGAACGAGCACATATATCGACTAAATCAAGTCTTGACTTCAAATTATCTTTTTTTTACCTTGGACGTTAAGGATCGTGTTCATGATATTGTCAAAAAAGTTCTTCTCAATATCTATGACATCTAAATTATGCCGCAATAGATGATCCTTCCAGTATGGTAGATCCCAGAAAATACTCTTCTTGTGCCAATTATTTAGTTCTCCAACACCATCTACTGGATAATGCACATGTCCACCAACGTCTAGCGTCCTTTCTGCAACAAAATCTCTTAACTGTATCAACAAATCTGCCCCACAAATTTCCGGAGGTGGACTATCAAACACCTTCTTGTTCTTCGTAAACAAAGTCCTACTCCTACGATATGGATGATAAGCTGGTAGGAATCTCCTGTGACAGTCAAACCAACACGTTTTCCTTCCGTGTTTTAGTTGGAAAGCATCTGTGTTATCTTGACAATATGGACATGATAACCTTCCATGCGTTGTCCATCCAGATAACATACCATATGCTGGAAAATCACTTGTTGTCCACATAAGTACTGCTCGCAGTTGAAAGTTTTCTTTACACGAAACATTGTATGTTTCAGCACCTTGAGCCCATAGTTATTGCAACTCATATATTAGTGGCTGAAGAAACACATCAAGTGATCTCCTAGGATGCTCTGGCCCGGGAACGAGAATTGAGAGCAACAAAAACTCTCGGCGCAAGCACAAGTTTGGCGGTAAGTTGTATGGTGTAAGAATGACTGGACATAGAGAATATTGTCTTCCATGCTTGCCAAATGGGCTAAAACCATCGGTACATAATCCAAGGTAGACATTTCTTCTCTCATATGCGAATTCTGGATATGTTGATTGGAAATTCTTCCAAGCTTTTGCATCTGAAGGATGTCTAGTCTCACCATCTGTTGAATGCTCCGCATGCCATCTCATTGGTTGGGTTGTGCGTTCAGACTGATACAACCTCTTCAACCTTTCTGTCAACAGCAAATACCACATCCTTTTGTATGGCACTGGAACTCTTCCACTAGTATATGTATAACGAGTCTTCCCACAAAATTTGCACTGAAGCCGGTTCTCATCCGCCCTCCAATATATCATGCAGTTATCGATGCATACATCTATTACCTGATACGATAAACCAAGACCAGCAACGAGTTTCTGAACCTCGTAGTATGAACCCGGAGCTAGATTATCTTCTAGTAGAATACCTTTTACAAAATCAGCAATCGCAACCACACAATCTTCAGCCAAATTATAATTTGTTTTAATGCCCATCAGTCTTGTTGCAGATGATAAAGGCGAATGACCATCTCTGCAACCTTCGTACAAAGATTGTTTGCCTGCATCAACCATATCAAAAAATCTTCTAGCTTCTGCATTGGATAATTCTTCCTCTCTAAAATGATCATGTACCATCTGCTTAGTACCTACACCATAATCTACATCCGTTCTAATTGGTTCTTCTAACCTGTCTGCATTCTGAGGTTCGCTAGTACTACCATATTCATAATCAGTTTCTTCATGATGATACCAAATTTTGTAACTTCGTGTAAACCCATTCAAATATAGATGTGTCCAAACATCCCACTCTTTTATAACCTTTTTATTTTTACAAGCAGAGCAAGGACATCTTAACATACCCATTTTCGCTTCCGGTTGTCGTTGAAATAGCCCCATGAATTTGGCTATACGTTCTTGATATTCATCCGTAAGCAATCTCATGTTAGGATCCATATGAGGTCGATCCATCCAAGAACGATAATAATTTGAAGAAGACATGGTTTTTTGAATATATTTCGTGTGTAAAGTGAGTGAAAAGATGAAATATTGAGTGAATGAAGAGGGTGAGGGGTGCTAGTATTTATAGATGAAATACTACCGGCATTTCCGACGAAATTCTGACGACTCCTCGGAATTTCGTCGGAATTATTCAACACCCACAACGGCTACCCACAACGGCTCTTTTAACGGATAGATTCCTCGGAATTTCATCGGAAAAAACCGACGAAATAAGGTTCCTCGGAATTTTCTCGGCTTATACCGACAAAAAAAAGTTTCCTCCGAATGTCGTCGGAAAATTCCGACTAAATTCCGAGGAAACATGATTTTTTGGTTTCCTCAAAATTTTGTCGGAATTCTGTCGAAAAATTCTGAGGATATGTGTCGCCGTCAGAATTTCCGTCGGATTATGCTATGTTTTCTTGTAGTGTATGGTCGCATCGCACAACTCCGAGACGTGCAACAGGAGAAACCCCGTTCACCCTTGTATACGGAGCCGAGTGCATGATCCCAGCGGAGGTCGAGTTTTCCGGAGTAGGCAGAAGGTTACTCTCAGAACGAGAAGAGTCAAACAATCTGATGCTGCTCGACGAGCTAGACCTGATCAACGAACGTCATGGTCAGGCTCTTATACGAATCCAAAATTATCAACGGTCAGCCGCAATGTACTATAACGCTTAACGTACAGAACCGCAGATTTAAAGAAGGTGCCCTAGTCCTTCGAAATTTATTCTAGAACACTGCCGAATCGAACACTAGAAAACTCAGAGCAAAATGGGAAGGACCCTACAAAGAAATAAAAGTTGTCCGACCAGACTCGTACGAAATCGCGAATATGCAAGATATTAAATTCCGAGAACTTGAAATGCGATGCACCTCAAGAAGTTCTACCACTAAAACAATGCTTAGAACTTAACTACGAGACAACTTGATCTCTGAAAAGGGTACGTAGGCAGTTCATCGCAAGACGAGCCCAGCTGTCCCCCCTCATAAAAAAGGGAGGAGTGGGTACATATATGTATACTCATATACTCCCAAAAACTCAAAACTATTCCCTTCCAGATTCGGTATTTTCAAAACTTTTCAACTCGCTCCACAAAATCGAAGCAAAAATTCAACCTTTGACGTAGCGAGACGTCGCTAACGCTCGAAGGACTCCTTTCTTTGTCGTAAAAACTTCCCAAAATAAAATACCCACAATAAAAACAGTCCATCTACGACTAAAAACACGCACACTTTCTTAACGAGTATCCTTCGCGAAGAATCAAAAACGGTAATATCCACCAATAAGTTTGTTGCTGATCACAACAAACTCTTAAAGTCCTAAACAGACTAAGCCATCTCATAGAGATAACTCTCGAACACCCGACACAAGGGTAATAGCGCTATAAAATAAATCTAAAATTTTGGTCAGCACTTTCGGGAAACTTAAAAATTGTCCTCAAAGATATGCTCGATTCCTACCATACAAGTCACATAAGACGAGAACATATCGCAGACTTTGAAGCGGGACGGAATAAGGTTGAATGCGATATGGGAAGCGTAAGCTGAAGTAGTCACCGGACCCCCTAAAACCGTGATTAGACCTAGGTCTTGCCCTAAACCCAGCACACTGGTCTCTAACGTCTCAATGCATGATATCAAAAAGATATGAGATCCTAAAACCATGTCTCTTCGCCCATATCTAATCGCTCTCAGAACTTTGGAAAACCTTTCAAACATCCCGAATGAGCAACGAGTAGGACGATGAGCAAAAGAGTTGAAAACGAGTAGGACAACTCATATCCTCTCCTCTATACTTAAAATCTAAATCTATTCAAACTCCTTCGCCCATAACGATACTTGATTAAACCTTGGAAAACAAGGGCATAGTTCATTTTAAAAAAAAAAGTCACAGAAGCAACAGGGATTCAAAGCCACAAGCAGTCAGTCCCGAGATAAACACACGGCCACACTCGGCCGGATCAAAACACAAACATATAACATTAAAATAAACAAAGTCTCATACGAGACTTCAAACTCAATCGTCCTCCGCACGCGGAGCCTCAACTTCACCAATCACTCCTTCCATACTCGGAACCGCCTCGCATGCACCTTCATCTGCTGTAGGATCCTGACCGCCGCTGCCACCCGAGAAATGTGAGAAGATACTCTCGGATTTTAGGCCTGCGAGGATCAGGTCAAAGTCTCAATCCTCATCCACTAACTCCGCTCTGCGAGCAGAAAGCTTGGCATTCTCAATTCGCGGGGACGGAGGCGCATCACCATGAAACAACTGGACTTGTTGCATCCCTCCCTCGATGCTTGCCAGGGCTAAGTCCCTAACATGGACAACCGGCAATGAATCAGATCCTCGCCAGACGGGTCCGAAACTCGGCACGAACGATCTCTCAGGCCTCGTCGATCGTACTAACCGACGATTCTTCCCCACTCTTGATCTTACACATTAGTCAGCGCAATTCTGAAGACTTAGCAACCTTCGTCTCTTTCGCTTTAAGAAACAATCTAGCGGTGTTTCCAACATCCCGCTCCATCTCACCAATCCGAGACTCGAACTGGGCTATCTCAAGGGAATGGGTATCCTCGATAACCGTCAACCTCCCTTCAAATTGCAATGATTTCTCTCGCGATTCCGCAAATTCCTTAGTAAGACGGCCGGCCTCTGACCAACACTCACTGATCATCCCATCGATCAATGAGACAAACTGGTAAACTAGGGAACATAAGCGATCAAGAATCAGTCGAGGCACGGAAAGGAAAAAGGGACGAGAAAGGAAGCAGATTTTTCCAGACTACACCTTAGCACGATGTCTGGACACCGTCACAGGAAGAGAGTCAGTCTCAGGCTCCTTGGTGCACCTCCTCTTCTTAAGCGCGTCTGGATTAACTCAAGGTCTCTTACGACCCTTTGTCGTAGGAGCCGGAATAGCGCTAGGCGCAGACAACCCCAAGACGATCATCTTCTTGACTTGGGGAGGAGGCATCGATTCTTGAACTGGCTCCACATCGATGACCTGAACCAGGGTTGTAGAGGAACCCGACGGATGAACCTCGGATGCCAGCGCATGCGCGGTGATCTCCCCTCCGATAGGAACAGCATCGCACAACGGAGGAACCTCGGGAGCCAAGGTATTGGCCGGAGCCACAGGTCTCAGAGGCATGACGCGTGTAGGGTTCACCATCTCCTCGGCCTCACGACGAGCCAACTCATTCTGGAAAGAAAGAAATTCTATAATATGAGCCGGAATGGCTCCAGCGGTAGGAAGATCTGGCTGATTCGCACCAGCAAAGTTGCTCATCTCGACATCAGCACTCCTTTAAAAGTTGCTGGAAGAAGACATTTCGGCAGAAGGAAAAAAATTCTAACAGAAAAAGCAAAGCGAAATTGAGAAAATGAGAAATGGGAGGCTATATTTATAGAAGAAACAAAAGCTGAAGGATTTTCCGCATCAAAATAATCGGAAAAAAAACATTTCAAGAAAAACCAATTTTTACCGCAGATTCCGATTAAACACCCTCACTCACCCGCAAGAATCATGCCCCAAACTTACGAGCTGAGGGGCTAACTGTTGGTTTCAAAAACGGTACTCTCAAAATCAGCATCTATAAATTGTATTTCCATATGAATACAGTCTCGAAACCGTCTCAACAAAAGTTTCCGGGCCATAACTCGAAAGAAAAGAACACAAACCGACCGACTCACCCATTCGGCGAGTTGGACAACACGGACCAACGAACTCGCCCATTTGGCGAGTTAGACGTAACGGACCGACCAACTCACCTTCTCAGCGATTTGGACAAGTCCAACTCGCCGAACGGGAGAATTGGATGGATTGAGACGACCAACTCGCAGAACGGGCGAGTTAGGTGGCACGAGAAATCCGACTCGCTTGTTTGGCAAGTCGTATCAATCAATCCATTTTTACCTCGTCCTCGTTAACTCCCTCTTTCGACACTAGATCGAACTTATCTTTGTTCCATCTCGATCAGGATTGACATTGGAACTTTACCGAAATAACTCGTTTTCTCGAGAAAGGATCGGGTCGATCATATGATACGGTAACGGTTTACTAAATACCTAGAGTCACACGCCCCATACGAAAGATCCTAAACTCTCAGAAGACGTCGTCTTAGCAATGTTCTTTCGATAAAATCGTAAAAACGACAAAGTCAAAAACGAACTGATGAGGTCTAAAGCTCGGCTAAAGGCCCACTCGCAATTTTATCTGAAATCAAGCCCAAACTTTGTGATGGTTTATCATTTATTTTACAGGAAGGGATAAATGTTAAGTTCGGAAGATAGATATCAAGATCGGATGGTAATTGTTAAGTTTCCAAAGATAATCATGAAGATCGAGGAAAAAAAATGAATATTTTCGCGAAGCGATAAATTCGATCAATGGCAGAAGGGGAAAGAAAAAACCGCCTCTGGAGGAGTGTATAAGGAATTCAAGGGTGATGATACAAGGGACACACGAAAATATCCACTCAGAGCAAACACACCATAGCAATTAGAGCATTTAGGCAACTTTCTGTTTTTGTTATTCGAGCTAAGACTCAACTAGGCTTTTGCAGTCTTAGGTTATTAGAACTAGGGATCTTGCCGACAACTCTCATAGCCAATGCTCCTATTGAAACACCCCAGGACGTGGAACCAGCCCATCATGGTTATCAGGACGATCAGATCAGTTCAACCGAGGTTCACCCGTCCAACTTTACCAGATCAATGAACTGAGCCGTGTACAGAATCGACCCGCGTGCATCCGAAAATGACCTAAGGCTGGAACCAGGACCTAATGACCAAACTAACCATCCCACAGCCATTCTTTCCTGACCCATTCAAAAATCTAAGACCAACAATCAATCCAGAACTCAAGATCAATGAGTGGAACCTGATTCAGGACACAACACTTCATTTTTGGCCCGTTTAGTGAATATTGCATGCCCCAATGGTCGTAAACATGACTTTTCTGACCAGATTGACGATTTCATGATGATCGATCATTCTAAAATCTCTAAAGCAAGGATACTTAAGCTCTCTGAAGATTTGGGTCGACTAAACTAGTCATCCGTTCATGAAAATTCATCGATCACCCACACGAACAGCCCAAAGTACGTTCTGCTCCTTACCGTTGTGCACCCATCTGGTTCGGATGAACCTGGACAGTAGGGGAAGGTTCATATGTGGACCAGGCTGGATTCGTATGAACCTGGACGGTAGAAAAAGGGTCATTTCGACAAGAACATGAACCAAAGACTCATTTGACCATTTTTAGTCTTTGTTGCTTTTTATAGGTGTGTTTTTTCCACAAAATTCTAAGTCTTTTCATATACATTTGCTACTATAAATATTAAATCCTTCTTCAGCGATAAAGCATTTGATTATCATCTTTGTTTTGAGTTAAAGTCTTTGTTCTTTGAAGAACTTTTGTTTTTTTCTTCGTGAGTCATATCCAAGTTAAACAATCCTCAAAATCGTTGGACTTGTGAGTCATATCAAGCAAGGACTATAGATCCTTCTTTTGTTGGAACTGTGAGTCATATCAAGCACCAACTGAAGTCGGGAATATCGGAGGCCTTCCGCAACCTTCGTTCGACCCTTCCATCCGTCCAGTTCTCATTCGTGAGTTCATATCAAATCTAATCTGGTCAAGTGATCTTATCTAGGGCGTATCAAGTGGTATCAGAGCCACTCTTCCGGTATTGTCTATTCATCCATCTTTCTTATCTTCCATTTTCTTCAAGCACTTCTTATTCTACCTTTCTTAAATTTGGGCCCCTCATTACCATCCTCGAGATAAAAAAAGAAAAAAAAGAAAGATCTATGATTTAAAAAAAAAAGGATTCAAGAGTTTGATTTGTGGATTGGTGGTGGAAGAGAAAGCCTGATGGCTTAGGAGAAATCCAGCCTTTGAGGTGGTTAAAACGGATTTCAAAACTAAAATCTCTTATCTTTCTATCTTAAGAAAATTCCCTTTTGTTTGCTTGGAATTGTCCATTAGAATTCTTTGATCAGTTTTCTTAGAACCTTGAGTGGAAACTTGTGTGTGTGACCACCAAAATCTGAGAGAAACACGTGTGTGGGTGAGGATCAACAACTTGAGAGTGTGAGTTTTTTATCTAACGTTTTGTGTTTAAGAAATTGTAGGAACCATGAATAGTGAAGGAGAAAGAAACCAACCCGGAAACTCATTTCCTGGTTTATAAAACCTACAAATGTGTGCTCTGAATGATTCTATGACTAACTTGTTGAATGCAAGTTTATATCAGATACATAAAAGGCTTGATGAGCTTCATGCCAGCCAACAAACTCCTCCTAGAACCGGAGCAAGAATAGATCGCCCAACGAGGTACAATCGGTCCGATGATGAGACCCTTGGGGAAGATTTCCGAGAGGATGAAGTCAGATCAACCGACTGACCTAGGAGAGGTCATAGAAACCGAGAGCAAGGTGATATCAATCCATTTGCTAGAACTGATCGTGCTGATGATAGCTTAGAAGGATTGAAACTGAAAATCCCAACTTTTGATGGTAAAAATGATCATGATGCTTTCCTTGAGTGGGAAAGAACGATTGAACTTGTTTTTGATTGCCAAAATTTCTCTGATCTTAAGAAAGTTATATTGGCTGCTAATGAATTCTCTGGCTATGCTATTAATTGGTATGATCAAGCTGTGCTCACAGGAGGAGAACAGGTAAAAGGCCAATCGAAACATTGGATGAGCTTACCATGCTGATGAGGAGACAATTTGTGCCAACTCACTATCACTGTGACCTCCACCAGAAGCTGAGACGTTTACTTCAAGGCACCAAGTCCGTGGAAGACTACTACCAAGAGATGAAGATCTTGATGATCAAGATTGATGTGGACGAGCCTATGGATGCCACTATGGCACGATTTCTTTCAGATCTCAACCGTGACATCCAAGATCTTATGGAGCTTCAAGAGTATGGTAATGTGGATTAGATGTTACACAAGGCCACTGATTGAACAGCAAGTCAAGAGAAAAATTTACTCAAAACCGGCCCTTGCTCCCAAACCGGCCTAGCTCCTAAACCAAGCTATCAAGACAAAGGTAAGTCTTCTTCCACAACACATAATACTTTTAAGACTGATGTTCCTGCTAGTGTGGACAAAGTTAAAGTAGTTGAGACGTCTGGCCGAGCAAGAGACATTAGGTGCTTCAAATGTCAAGGTCTAGGACACTATGCCAAAAACTGCCCCAACCAACGAGTGATGATTCTCATGGAGAATGGTGAGGTTGAGTCCGAGGATGAAAAGGAGTATAAGGAGTATTTGGGTCCTATCTTTGATGAGGAAAAGGAAGCTTTTGATTACCCACATCATGGACCCCTACTTGTTGCTAGGAAGACCTTGGACGAACCCATTTTCAATGAGAAGGACGACCACTTGGTCGATTGTTTTGGGCCGACCTTTGATGCTGATTCTGGTCCTATCTATGACGATGAGGATAGTTTTGATTACCCAGCTTTCGGACCACTCCTTGTCACTAGGAGATCTTTGAGTGTGCAACCCGACCAACGACAAAGAACAAAGGGAGAATCTCTTTCATTCTCATTGTCTTATTTCTGATAAAGTGTGTTCTTTGATTATTGATGGAGGAAGTTGCACTAATGTGGCTAGTGACACCCTTGTAAGGAAACTTGGGCTTGTTACTCGGCCTCTTTCTCATCCTTTCAGGTTGGAATGGCTAAATGAGGCTGGAGAGCAGTACGTTAAGGAACAAGTCACAGTCCCCCTTACCATTGGACGATATGAGGATCAAGTTGTTTGCAATGTTCTTCCTATGGACGCTTGTCACATTCTCTTGGGTCGAACTTGGCAATTTGATAAAAGGGCAGTGCATGATGGATTTACAAACCGACACTCCTTTGACTATAAAGGAAAGAAGATCACACTGGTACCTTTGACACCTTTGGAGGTTCATCAAGACCAGATCCAACTCAAGAGGAACCGTGACAAAGAGCCCAAACCAGACAAACATGAATCCTCTCAAAGGAACTCCAACTTCTTTATTAAAGAAAGTTAGGTCCGGCAATCTCTTTACTCTCAAAATCCATTTCTTTTACTTGTGCACAAAGAATCTCTTATGGCTTCTTCTTCTTCTGACCTTGCACCGAAGATTCCGTGTGAATTTCTAGATGTTTCGCAGGATTTTTCTGATGTTTTTCCAGATGAGAATCCCAAGGGATTGCCACCAGTTCGAGGCATTGAGCATCAGATAGATTTTGTTCCAAGTGCATATCTACCGAACAGAACAGACCAGCTTTTCGTACCACCCCAATGGAGACAAAGGAACTTCAGAAACAGATTGGTGACCTTCTCGAGAAAGGCTACATCCGGGAAAGCCTCAGTCCTTGTGTCGTACCTGTTCTCCTTGTACCAAAAAAGGATGGCTCTTGACACATGTGTGTGGATTGTCGTGCCATCAACAACATTACGGTAAAGTATAGGCATCCCATTCCTAGGCTAGATGACATGCTTGATGATTTGAATGGTTCATGTGTTTTCTCTAAGATTGATTTGAAAAGCGGTTATCATCAGATTAGGATGAAAAAATGTGATGAATGGAAAACTGCATTTAAAACCAAACTAGGATTGTATGAAGGCTTGTGATGCCATTTGGGCTTACTAGTGCACCTAGTACTTTCATGCGTCTGATTAACCACGTCTTGAGATCCTTCATTGGTCATTTTGTTGTAGTTTACTTTGATGACATTCTCATTTACAACAAGAACCTTGAAGATCATAGGATGCACTTGAAATTTGTTCTTGAAATTCTTAGGAAAGAGAGGCTTCTTGAAAATATTAGTAAATGTTTTTTGGAACAGATAATGTGGTTTTCTTAGGCTTTGTTGTAGGTACGGATGGACTTAGAGTGGACAAGGAAAAGATCAAAGCTATCCGGGATTGGCCTAGTCCAACGACCGTGGGCAAAGTGAGGAGCTTCCATGGCCTTGCCAGCTTCTATAGGCGATTTGTTTCAAACTTCAGTACCATCGCAGCCCCATTGACTGAAGTGTTCAAGAAGAATGTCGGATTCAAATGGGAAAAAGCTCAAGAAGAGGCATTTCAGATTCTAAAAGGGAAGTTGACTCAAGCTCCTTTACTTGTACTTTGTGATTTTTCTAAGAATTTTGAGATTTAATGTGATGCTTCCGGAGTTGGTATTGGCGTTGTCTTAATGCAGGATAGGAAACCCAGTGCTTACTTCAGTGAGAAGCTTGGAGCCGCCACACTCAACTACCCTACTTACGACCAATATTTGTATGCTTTGATGAGAGCTCTACAAAACGTGGAAACATTACCTGTGGCCTAAGGAGTTTTTGATCCACACGGATCATCAGTCTTTTAAAACACCTTTAGGGCCAACAAAAGCTGAACAAGAGGCATGCACGTTAGGTTGAGTTCATTCAGACATTTCCTTATGTCATTAAGTACAAACAAGGTAAGGACAATGTGGTGGTTGATGCCTTGTCTAGGAGGTATGTACTTCTTTCAGCTCTTGAAACAAAGTTGCTTGGTTTTGAATTTATCAAGGATATATATGCAACTGACTAAGATTTCAAAGAGATTTTCAGAAAGTATTCAAAAGCGGCTTATGGCAAGTATTATCAAATCTCAAGATTTTTATTCTTTGATAACAGCTTGTGTGTGCCCCAATTTTCTTTGAGGAAGTTGTTTCTCAGGGAAGCACATGGAGGAGGTATTATGGGACAATTTGGAATCAAGAAAACACACAAGGTTGTGTATGAACATTTCTTTAGGACGAGCTTGATGAAGGATGTGGAACGAATCTGTGGTGGATGTGTGAATTGCAGGAAATCCAAGTCTAAAGCCAAAAACCAAGGTTTGTATTCTGCTCTTCCTATCCCTTCTCATCTATGGGTAGACATATCTATGGACTTTGCGCTCGGTTTGTCTAGATCAAAATCTGGTAGAGATTCTATCTTTGTGGTGGTCGATAGATTTTCTAAGATGGTTCATTTCATACCATGTCATAAAACTGATGGTGCTGTGCACGTTACTGATTTGTTCTTTAGAGACATTGTTAGGTTGCACGGAATGCCTAGGACAATTGTTTATGATCGAGATGCTAAGTTCCTTAGTTATTTATGGAAAACTTTGTGGTCTAAGTTAGGTACTAGATTGATGTTTTCCACCATTTTTCACCCTCAAATTGATGGTCAAACTGAGGTTGTAAACCGGACCTTGTCAGCATTGCTTAGATCATTGGTTAAAAAGAATCTTAGACATTGTGAAGAATGTTTGCCTCATGTTGAATTTGCTTATAATCATTGTGTGCATTCTTGTACCAAGTTTTTCCTTTTGAGGTTGTATACAGTTTCAATCCCTTATCTCCACTTGATCTCTTGCCTTTGGCCTTGAGTGAAAGAATTAGTACAAATGGCAAAAGTAAGGCGGACACAATTCAGAAGTTGCATGAGAAAATCTGTGACAACATCAAAGCCAAAAGCCGAGGTCTACACAAGAAAGGCAAACAAGAAGGAAAAGAAAGTTGTCTTTGAAGAATGCGATCTTGTTTGGGTTTGTCCAAGGAAGGAACGTTTTCCTGAAGAAAGGAAGTCAAAACTCATGCCTTGGGTCGATGGTCCCTTTCAGATCCTTAGGAAGATCCATGAAAATGCCTATCAACTCCACTTGCAAGGTAAGTATGACATCTATTCAAGTTTTAATGTTTCTGATATATCTCCGTTTTGTGCAGATGATCCAGATTTGTGGACAAATCCTTTTGAAGAGGAAGGGAATGATACACCCTAGCACGTGGAACCAGTCCAGCATGGTGATTAGGACGATCAGATCAGTTCAACCGAGGTTCACCTGTCCAACCGAGGTTCACCTGTCCAACCGTACCAGATCAACGAACCGAGCCATGTACAAAATCGACCCGCGTGCATCCAGAAATGACCTAAGGCTGGAAACACGACCCAGTGACCAAACTGACCGTCCCTCAGCCATTCTTTCCCGCCCCATTCGAAAATCTAAGACCAACAGTCGAGCCAGAACTCAAGATCAACGAATGAAACCTGATTCATGACACATCACTTCACTTCTGGCCCGTTTAGTGCATATTGCATGCCCCAATAGTCGTCAACATGACCTTTCCGACAAGATTAATGATTTCATGATGATCGATCATTCTAAACTCTCTAAAGCAAGGATAATTAAGCTCTCTTAAGATTTGGGTTGGCTAAACTTGTCATCCGTTCATGGAAGTTCATCGATCACCCAGACGGACATCCCACAATAAGTCATGCTCCTTACCGCCGTGCACCCAGCTAGTTTGGAAGAACCTGGACAATAGGCGAAGGGTCATATGTGGACCAGGCTGGATTCAGATGAACCTAGACTGTACATAAAGGGTCATTTCGACCTGAACATGAACCAAAGAGTCATTTGACCATTTTGAGTCTTTATTGCTTTTTCTAGGTGTGTTTTCCATAAAATTCTAAGTCTTTTCATATACCTTTACTACTATAAATATGTAATCCTTCTTCAGCAATAAAGCATTCGATTATCATCTTTGTTTTGAGTTAGACTCTTTGTTCTTTGAGGAACTTTTCTTTGTTTCTTGGTGAGTCATATCCAAGTTAAACAATCCTCAAAATCGTTGGACTTGTGAGTCATATCAAGCAATGACTAGAGATCTTTCTTTTGGTGGACTTATGAGTCATATCACACACCAACTGAAGACGAGAATATCGAAGGCCTTCCGCAACTTTCGTGCGACCCTTCAATCCATCCAGCTCTCATTCGTGAGTTCATATCAAATCCAATCCGGTCGAGCGATCTTATCTAGAGCGTATCACCTATCATGTTGTAAACGCTCATACGCAAATTCGAAATAAAAAATTTATCTGCTCTCTTTTTGATTCTTACTTTGTTTTTTGATATTTACTTTGTTTTTTGATATTTACTTTGTATTCTGACTGATTGGCGTGTGGTTTAGAAGATATCCGAGACCTCTCGGAAACTAGGGTTTACCTGTGTTCCTAGTTCAACGGAAATCGACAGTGCGAATTTCGGTTCCCACAGACACCCAAATAGCAATCCAATGATTGTTCTTATAGTTCACTGGCGCATAAATATCACCCACTTATGACCCCCAAATCTTCTTTGTTTTGCAAAATTTGGGTACTAAACCTGCATAAAGATCCCAACTCCCGGTAAGGAGCTGCCTCCTAACCCGTTGATATCGGGCTCTAAGCTCTTAAAATCGGGGTAATTCAACGTCCACATCCTACTAAACACATGATCAAGAAAGCAAATCCTATCGGTCCTAAAATGCTCTGGATTCTTATCGAACCGCTGCCTCAGTAAAATGATAAACAGATCCAAATGCTGCAATGAAACATAACAAGTCAGACAAATTCTTAAAAGATAAAAGTCTTAAAGAAAACTTCCAGAAGACTTTCAAAAAACTTCTAGAAGGCTTAAATAAGACTTTCAAAAGATTTCCAGAAGACTTCCAAAAGAATTTTGGAAGACTTTTAAAAGACTTCTGGAAATCCTCTATAAGTCTTCCTTAAGTCTTCTAGAAGTTTTTTGGAAGTTTTTTTGGAAGTTTTTTGGAAGACTTCCAGATGACTTTCGGAAGACTTCTAGAAGACGTTCAGAAGACATTCAGAAGACTTCCACAAGTAAAGCTTAAAAATCTTACCGAGTCGTAGAGACATATTATGGGTATTCGGATGATGGAATAGCACAACTTGGCCCCAGTGATGTTTTATCAAAAGCTACTTTATGACTCCTGAAAACATCAAAACTAGATTAACAAACAACGACAAGCAACTTAGTATTTTGTGGGAGATTATTACTTACAGATCTTTTCTCAAAAAATCAATAAGCAACTTAGTATTCTTCTTGTCAACAGGTGCAAACGTATCATAGCCATGGCCAGCCTTCTTGTTTGGTACGATCACTTTGGCTGTGTTTTTGCCCTAAAACGGAGACTATTGTGACGCAGCAAGCTTCCTTTCTCGCTCACTCTTTCCTCTGAGGAATTCCATGATAGCACCTTTCTTTATCTGGCGTCTCTCTTCCTCCCTGTCTAAATCTGACATGGTTGATTTTTTTGTCCATAATGAAAACATTTAGGTCTTCCACCTCCTTGACCCAATGTGCATTGATACTACTCGGTTCTTTGATACCACTCGATACTTTTTTGTCAGCTTGTACAATGTTCACACTTCTTGCTTTCTCCCCATTCACACTCTAACTCTGCAATTTTCGAGTACAATAGAAATGTCAAGACAAGTACCAAACATAATAACTTCAATCCATATAACATTAACTCAGCCAACGGTTCCAAACAAAAAATGAACAAAATCCATACAAAACCAAGCAAAAACAAGAAACAAACGACCACACATGATCCATCCATCAGAGCATACAACTTTCACTTCTTATTCTTACTATTTTGCCTAGTATTTCTCTTCACTTTGATTTTCGGAGAGGTTTCAATACTAGCCCCTAGTTCGTGCGCAAGCTTATCCGGTATTGAAAGTGTGAGTTGAATTTCATTTCAAGCAGTGACTTTGTAGTTGATTCTCACCTTCTTCTCCGTAGCTTCCATCATATCGGCAAGAAGTTTGATCTCCTTTAGGCACTGCCCAAAGCCATTAGTTATAACTTTCGTCATGTCCTTGAAGCTTTTTTCAAGCTCTTCTTTCTTAACCCCATTCCACGTAACAGAAGACTCAGTGCGAGCATCAGAACGAGCCTCAGAGACTGTATGAACTTTCTTCCTGGGTCTTTTTCTCCATTCACAATAGGCTTAAGAGATTCATCCTTCACAATGATAACCTTTGGATTAGTCCACGGCTTAGCACCTTGGTCTGTTCAGCACTCTTTTCTCCACTTCACCTTACCTTCACCACCACACATGAGATTCACTAGTTTTCAACCGCCACATCAGTCTTATCATTGTTCCACTGAGGGAACATTTCATCAATCTTCTTTACCACAAGGTTTACCACGCGAGTCTGCAGGAGGTAAAGCATATCAAGTTAGATACTGAGACAATAATCACTACCATACTATTGGGAATAATCATACTTACTTGTGTGTTGATACCCTCTTTGACAAATTTTCGTCTTTTATGTCCTTTGTAAGCTAGCAAAGGAGGACTCGGTTTGTTTCGTATTGGATTTCCAAACTTCGCAGCAAAGTTGGACAATGCGAAGTAGATCTAGACTTGGAGTTCTTGAATGAACCCATCAATGGTATAAGACTTTTGTCAAATCTCTACCCTTCACAGAGTCCATCATCATTTTAAACTTCAGTCTCTCCCATGGGTAAGTCTCAAAGTCTTCTAGATTCATCATTAGCCTTGCAGGACTAGCCCGTATAGCGGTTGAGTACTTTCGTCCTTCAATGAATATTTTGTAGATGGCTAGGTATCCCATCCTCATGCGGTAATCCCGAGACCACTCTCCACATCTCCCACACGCCACCATTATTTTTTGGGATCTTTGACCAGAATCGATATCAACACCCATCAACTCCCAGAAACGATACAACTCCTATGTCATCTCTACATGTGGTTTGTCCACATGCTCAACATATTCGCAGTTTAGACCTGTAAGGTTAGAACTCAATGATTGAAAACCTCACCGGCTCTGGACCAATGAGACTCCAAAACTCATACTTCTTCTTGACATCAAGCTAAAAACAGAGCATAAAGTGAACTAGCCTTGACGCCCATCCAAAGTTCAATTCCCAAAACTTTATGAAGACTCCCAACCTTGAGTTATTCAGCTCCTCTCATTGATCAGCATGGAGAGCATCCTTTACTGTAGAAAGTAATTTGGGGTCATCGGTATGATATCCAATGCTCTTTAATAGAATGGGCTTTTCCCCAACGTAGAATAACCTCTTCAGAAGTTCTGGTAGTTCCATTTTACAGCCTGCAAACAATGACAAACAACATCTCAAACATAAAACAAATACACCAAGAGTTCTATACTAACATCCAGACTTCAAAAGACTTTGGAAGACTTCCATGAAATCTTATGTAAGACTTCCATGAAAATTTACGAAAGACTTCCATGAAGACATACGGAAGACTTCCAAGAAGACTTATGGAAAAATGGGTGAACTTATTGGCCGATGCGGAGAAATTGAGGTAGGAAAAGAAAGAAATAGAGGAAGAAGTTACGGGGAGAACCAAATGGTTTCAAATCTGAAATAAAGAGGAAGCGGTTAGTTTAATCTACTATAATACACTTCAGTGATGAAGGAGAAACAAGATTACATGGAGTGTAAACGACGGAGAAGAGATTCGTCAGAAATCGCCACAATATTCTCCTTAGAAAAGGCAGCTAGGGTTTTGACCAACTTTTTTTTCTTTCTGAAACACCAAAAAGTGAAAAAAAATACTTTTTATATGTCCGCTAAATTATCAGATTAGGTTAAATATATTTTAGTTTTTTCGGTTAAGTTTAAATTGAAGATAAATTAAGTTCCGGTTTGGTTTGGAAGACTTCATGATAAGTCTTCTCGAAGTCTTCCAAGAGTTAGAAGACTTTTTGGGAAGTCTTCCGGGAGTTAGAAGACTTCTTGGGAAGTCTTCCAGGAGTTAGAAGACTTCTTGGGAAGTCTTCTAGGAGTCAACCAAAACCATATAATCAAATAACAAAGCAAGACATTTCCTTAAACTAAAAACAAACTTAGAAAATGTTTAAAATCAAGTTATAAGAGAGCAACTAACACATATTCCTCAAATTAAAAAAAAATGGTGAATATAACATTTCAAAATCTAACCCTTCATATACCAACAATAGTATAACATATGCTACCAAATCCTTAACCAAGGAATATAATGGCCCAATCTACATTCACTCATCTATGATGGAAATAATTAAATTTTTACTATACTGAATTAAAATTATTTATAAATATTTATATTTACATGATTTCGATTTTTTTCCCATCAAAATATATTTTATAAATATTATAAATTATTTTTAAGATTCAATTCATGAGGAGACTTCTAGAAGACTTATGGAAGACTTATGGAAGACTTTTTGAAGACTACTGGAAGACTGCTGAAAGACTTCGCATTAGGCGAAAAATTTGAATTTGATGAAAAATTGTAGAGTTTTCTGTGAAGTCTTCTACTGCATTATATGTTAGAAGACTTCCCGGGAATTCTTCTCGAAGTCTTCTGAAATCCTAAAATGAATTAACTAAGCAAAAAACACTTTCTTAAACATAAAATAAACTTAGAAAGTGCTTAAAATCATTTTATTAGAGAATCACTAACACATATTCGTCAAATTCAAAAAATAAAAAGTTAAAAAGATAAGATTTCACAATCTACCCCTAAAACTACCTACAATAATACTATAACATATGTTACTATAACCTAAACCAGTGACTATCATCACTCATTCTACATTAAATCATCTAGGTTGAAAATAATTTAATTGTAGTTGATATAAATTTACATCATTTACAAATGTCTGTGGTTACATGATTTCTATTTTCCCATATAAATTTTTTAAATTATTTTTAAGATTTATTGATTGAGAATACTTCTACGGAAGTTTTCTGAAAGTTTTCTCATGCGAAAAGATTATAATAGTAAAACTGAATACAATTTTTTGTTTGCTCATAAAAAAAATTATTGTGTTTTCAATAGTCTTTCAGGTTACTTTTGTATTTGATTGAATTTGAAATACACTTTGACATTTGAAATCAAGTTTTGAGTCATTTTTAACAATTTTGCAGTTAATATATCTTATGAGATGGATGTTTTAATTGTTTTATATAGTCTCGTGAGCCGTGACCCAGACCTATTCACCGCTGATTTGAATATCAATTTAGAATTTTTCTTATAGGGTAAATAATCATGGTTTATATTATGAAACTGATGGTGGATTGCCCTAACCGGACCGTACCGACCAGATGGGCCGAACCGGGCCATACCGGGCCGACCAAGTAAACCCATTGGCGATGGGTTTAGTAATCCTATATGTATTGGTTTTGTATTATCCTAAACCTATTTGGTTTAGGTTTATCTTATGTAATCCTAGATAAGGATGGATTTATACTTGTACTTATCTTTAAGGGTTAAAGTCGGTTTGTTCCTATTATATAAAGGAACCTCGACACCCTTTGATTAATACACACGAGATTTACATACTTTGCACACACATATTCACAACACGTTATCAGCACAAGTTAAGCTCATAAACCCTAATCACCCTGCGCCTCTCTCTCATCTCTTTCACGAAATTTCTAAGTCCTAAAAGCATCAATCAAAGCTCGACATCAAAGGAGATCATAAGTTCTTAATCTTGCGGATCAACAAACAACAAGAGGAGGTTCGTAGATCATTGTTCTTGCAGGCTCAACAACAAACCACGAAGCTTACTTCTCACGGACTCATCCTCAACGATTCAAAGAAGTTCTTCATCAACAAGTAGCTCGTGATCGATTTGCCCTCTAAGTAAGTTCCATTCAGATCCAAAGAAGTTAAAGGTAAATCGCATAAACTCTAAATATATGTTCATACCGATTTGATATTCATAAAGTCTATGGTTGTTTGTTATAACCCATTCGAATCTGAATTAAAACAACTATGGAACTTTAAAACTTGATATCATTAGATCAGATTGTTAGGCTGATAATAATCGAAACTAATATGAATTAAAACCTAATAAGATCTAATCAAAACATATGTTTATATCGTATGAACTAAGAACCCTAAATTGATTACCGATTTTTATATGATCTTATAATCTAAAGTTCTTATAATCTAAAGTTATAAAGTTTTAGATCATTGTTTTATGAATCAAAATCATCTAAAGGATTAAGAAATAAAACCCTAATACTATATGTTGAAATCGGATTGATAAAAGATCCAAAGATCATACTTTTCATCCGATGAACATAAGAACCCTAATTTTGAAAACCTACTAACAATAGGTTTATAAAACCCTAATTTCGAAAATCCCCTAATCCTAATCCTATTAGTCTTAGGTTTCTAATCCCTAAATCTATCAACTATAAAGTTATAAGAACAAATCCAAATCAGCATACCTTGTTAATCTAGAGAGAGAAAATCAAAACCCTTATTCGTAAACCTAGTTACAATAGGTTTTTGCATTCCGATTTTGTTTAATTTGTTTTGATCAAGGATCGTTTGATCCATTGCTTGACAGTTAGTGTAATAACCCTCACGAACCAGTGAATTTTTGGTCGAGAAAAATTCCGTTCAACCAGTTCAGAGTTGGTCGATCAGATTTAAAAATAAAATCGATCCGATGAATTAATGTCTCAACGGGACTGTCATGTGGTCGAAAGGACTTCCCTTGATAGTTCTGGTCGAGTATTAATTATTTTGGTCGAATTTTATTTAAACTGGACGAGTTTAGTTGAAGCAGGACGAGATTTAAAGGTCAAGAGAATTTTAATCGGAAACTGTCTGAAAATTTTCGACCAGCTTCTTAAAAATTCTTAAAAATAGTCCATGGTCATTCACCACCTTGCCTGCCTGCTTTCTCCATAAAATTCACATGACAAGCACAAGCTTCCTGCTTGCTTGCTTGCTGGACAGATCATGTGAGAAGCACATGATTTATAAACCTTTCTTAAAAGGAAGGAAATGGAAGCAGCTGCTGGCTGGGTGTGGTGAAGCAGGACACCAGCTGTCCTTTGCTCACTTCTGCTTGGTGTTAACCTGGACACTCAGACAAAGCTCATCTCAGCTACTTATTCCTCTCATTCACCTGCTTCCCACGTTCTGAAACAGAGAGCAAAAACCAGACAGAAAATTTCAGAGAGAAAGAGAGAAGAAAGACAGAAAAATCTGTGAGAAAATTTGAGAGAAAAATTAGAAGAGAGATCTGAGCATGAACGACCCTTTCCAACCTTCTTATTCCTTGAATCAGTGACTGTGGTGTGTGGAATAATTATTAGATGGTCCAGAAGATTCATGAGATCACTTCTCAGCTTATTAATCTCAAGTATGGAACCGGTAAGACCTTAAATCTGTTTGTTCAGATCAGTTTAATCAGATCAGTTTAGGGAAGTTTCATGTCTGGAGTAAAACCCTAAGCCATGCTCTGTTCTGTCCTGAGTTGAACCCAGCCTTGATCTTTTTTATTTGAAGGTCAGGACGTGATCTTGGCATGAAGAGAGTGAGCAACCAAGTTCATTCACCACTGAAGTAAAACCGGTAAGGTCTGCGTCCTTGTTGTCTGATCAGTCTGAATAAAACCAGTTGATGATAGGTTAAGCTACTGCAAGGATCAGTTGTCAAAGGCTTTGTATGATTCATAATTTTTTTAGTTTCAGTTTGAATCAACCTCATAGAACCGCTAGCTAAGTTGTTATGAACTAACTGGAGTTAAACCGAACGAACAGTTTTGATCTTGTCTAGTACTGGTCTGAGCCGAACTGTCTACGGTCTGAACTTGTCATATCCTGATCTAGTCTGAGTTGATCTGAACTGCTAAAGCTTTTTCCTGAACTGAGCTGATAAGATCTGGTTTAAGTTTCTTCTTCAAAACCAAACTGTTGGATTAATGATCTTGTGTACCGAACTGCTTTGTTTTAGGTCAGTGGTCGAGGTCAGTGGCGGGATCAACCGGATCCTTCCATGTGGATTTTCTGAATCAGAAAGGAAGTGGAGTATCATTAGTTGAGCTCGATTTTAGTCTTCCTTAGCCAATCTCATATAATCAAAGGTGAGTCTAGATAGATAATTCATGAGTTATGAATGAGTATTGCTTGAGTGAATTACTTATTATGGTTGATTGATAAGTTAATGTCTTGAACAATAATAAATTGTGAAGTGTCTACTTAGTATAAATACTTAAGAAATAATATTCTCTATTCTTTAAGGTTTATCCGGAGCCTTAGTACTTGTTCTCAAGTACTATTATATAAGTATATTACTAAGTATATAAGTATGAATCATGTGAAGTCTTATCATATTCACTCTCCCTAAAGTTCCCGCATTACCGTGGATTGGTCCTGCAATATGGAACAAGGTCACGAAGACACGATGATGGGGTCGCACCCTGGAGGCCGTGTAACTGCATGCAGCATTAGATGTTCGATCTTGGAATATCTGATGGAGATAATGGTTATACTTACTTTTCCCGCTAGGCTCGGTTAGACTTGGTGGTTTTTCGGGTTTAGCATATATATATATATATATATATATTATAAGTATGAGTGAATGGCGGGGATTGTGGAGGTGATGTTTAAGATAGGATTCACATCGATAAAAGTTAGGCCTTATATATATTCAATAATTAAGGAATATATTTCCTCTGCATTCAAATGGAGTTCCCTGCTCGGGATATTTCTAATATTTGTTGGGGTGTGGGATTAGACTCACTGAGTAAACTAGTTACTCATGACTCATTTGCGCAGGTAACCAATAGGTGGGAGCCCTTACTTAGGACGGGAAGGAACAACATTAGCCAGCGATAGTTTTATTATCCTTGCAAAGCCGTTTTGTTATATCTTATGTATAAACCTTGTTTACCAAAAACCTCGAGGTTAATCTATAACATTTGTGTAAGATGTTTTTCAATGAATAAATATATAATTTATAAAGAATGTTTTTAACGTACGGGTTCCATATGATATTAGTCCTTGTCCGGACGAACCAACTATTGGGTATTACTCGTTCGGGTTGTAAAGCCTTGAGTCGTACCTAATAGGATATGTGTACTTAGATGATTGGCCTTCGGTACCTAGATTTATTCTAGGAACTTCGGGTTAATCATTTATCTATACATTGTGGCTTCTCGGTTTGGTTTAAGTTACTTGTGATCGGCTGTGCATGTTCTTGTTTGATTGTTGCACGGCTGGTCGAGTCAACTTATACTTAGACCAGATCGGGGGTGTCACAGTTAGGGTTGATAGTCT